>CABHPP010143174.1:0-42944 GCA_902168425.1 Peromyscus attwateri
CACCACCACCACCACCACCACCACCACCACCACCATCAACCAGACACCCAAACGCATAGTATTAAAATTACAACGTTCTATTCCTGACTCTGAAAATATCATTTTTACTTCATCAAACAAAATTCAGTTAGTTTGTCTCTCAAGTCCTGTAACTTAAAAAGTAAAAATCAAACTCTTTTCTGAGACGTTTGGCAACTTCTTATCTGCGAGCCTCTAAAAAAATAAGTTTATATACTTGAACTATGCAACGATAAATGTTCCCATTCCAAAAGAAGGAAAAGGGGGGTACAGAAAGGAAAGATGAGAGTACAGCCAGACCAAATCCAGCAAGGAGACACCAAACCCCACAGTTCCATGACTAACATCTGAGGTTCATGATGAAATCAACTGGGCACCAAAAGGGATAGGAATCCCACCCTTCTAGCTCTGCCACCTGAAACATACCCAGTCATATCCATAGACTCTTATTTGACTGGCACCCCTTTATGCACATAGCTTTTCACAGAAAATATACTGTAGACTCAGCATTTCCAACATCCTGTGCTTGCCAAAGCAATTTGGGCTTCACCTTCATAGTTTCACAGAAAGATCTCTCAGTGCCTCCTTGTAAAGATTTGGACCCTGCTGCCTAAAGAGCCTTCTGGAACTCAGCCTAAGCCCCCATGACCGCCTCTCTTTTGCACCTTTCTTGTCTGCAAAACCAGCACCACATGCACGATGCTGATAAATTTGTTGCCAGCTCCAGATGTAGCCTGGCTCCTTATATCACAGCTGTAGTGACCTCTGTGCACCCCATTGTTTGATTCTGAAAATATATTTTTCCACGCAGTTGTTTTTTATTAGGAAAGCTTCAAGGGCATTGTGAAGTCAAGATCTTCCCTTTCAATGGATTTTCATTTTCATAAGACAGATTCTCTCATGAGTCTGGTTGTGTCTTTAGGTCACTGCTTCTATTGACCCATTTTATGTTGAAGCTTTAATATAATAAACCTAATACCTATTGAATGAATGCTGTGTGCAAGTAGTATTAATTCATTCTCATTTCAGAAGGTACAACACTTAGACAAAGATCAGACCTAGTCTTAAATATGCAAATTAGTTTTGTTCATGTACTTTTCTGATCGATAATATGTTCAATAGAGAAGTAGGTAATATTGCCTACCTTTAATAAACTATGGGATTGATTTTGACAGGATATAAAAAAAACTATACCAAAGTCATATTATACGAGTACAGTGTTGGAATCAAGATTCAAATAGTATTTTATTTGAGCCTCCAGGGCCACATTTTCATCAGCATTCCTGGAAATAATACAATACTTTTCATCTTTTAATGGCACTTGTGAATTTGACATCTTAATGATTGATTTTTTCTTTTAATGTGCTTGTGTTCCAGTACAGATACCTAGTGAATATTTTTGTACTGCTTATGCTTGTTCCTTTTGTGGTTATACTTTTCATATACAGCTGCTGACAATTTAATTTTTATAGTATGTAGCTTTCCATATGTTCTATATATTCTTGCATGGCCATGATTGAACGTAGTCATTTTGTATTAAGAAAAAATAATTCTTTTCTAGAATTAAAGGACATATTTTTCACTCCTGCCTCTCTTCATCTTTCTTCTCTTCCATCCTTTTTATATATTTTTTCTCTTCCTTTTTGATGTGACTTCACTATAGATTTATAGTTTGTAGGATTGAGACGGGAGATTTGCGTTCGAGTTGGCTTGATTTTTCCTTCTGTGTGTGTATTCTATTCATTCTACGTATTCTATGGGAGACAATTTTCATGCATGCTTTCAGGAAAGTATTTATACTGGGTTTCATTGACTTTCAATTTTCTTTTTCTTAAGAACTAAGAGTTATTATTGTGTTATAGATGAGTTAAGTGAAACTTAGGCAGTATTTCTAAAATAATGCAGTCTGTTATCTGAACATAGAAATCACCCTAGATTTCCTCTTTGTCAACACCTGTGAGAGTTTTCGCCTTTTATTCTGTCTCTTTTATCACGAACCACATGATTTTGAGGTTTTCAAGATGAAAGAGCACATGAGGCTCTTTATCCCATCCACTTCAACTTATATTTCAGGGAACTATACCCCAGAAAATCACTCTACTTACTTACAGTCATATAATTTTTTTAACAGTCATATAATTAACCACCACAATACTCATGTTCTGATTATAGTTGTTTGGTTTTTATTCCATATTTAGGAAGTAAAAATTTAGGTTATTCTTTGGACTTGATTAGAAAAATATTGTGACTGGTGAAATGAATTAGTAAAGGATGTGCAAGCTGAACAGATGGTTGTTTTGTATTCCTGCCTGAACATCAGGTAATAGAGTGCAAAGTCTGAACATGAACTTTGACTCCTGTCAGCTTTAGCTGGGCACACTTGTCCTAGCTACAAACTCCTGGCCTGCTGCAGCTGTTCTTCCAATGATGATAATAAAAATTTGTTCGGTAAGTGTCTCTTCTTACACGATGTGTCCATTAGCAGACATAATAGGACACATAACCTATTTGGAGTTGTTGCTTAGGTACTAATCAGGGAATGTATTACTGCTTGTTCATATGTGCATAAGCCTTTCTCACTGGTTTGACAAAATATGTGAGAAAAGAAAAACCTATTTATTTTAGCTCAAAGCCCGATCATGGGATTCATTGTGATAGGGAAGACATGACACCCAGAACAGGTGTAGTTGCAGCATCAGGAGGGTGAGGATGTGGTGACAGTGCATCTGCAGCCACAAAGCAGAGGAAGATGAACACTAGTGCCCTATGGACGTTCTATGTTTTATTTAGTCTGAGGACCTCCATGGCACTGTACCACCCCAATACATGGTGGGTCGTTCTTCCTCAGTGTAATCTGTCTGAGCACACCCTCACAGACAAGTACAAGAGTATGTCACAGGGGTAATTCTAAATCTAGTAAAGTCTGGGTGCCACAGGTTAGCTAGTTAAAACCCTTGTCTGGTTGATTTAGTCAAGTTGCCAATCAAGATTAACCATCACAGCATTACTTGCTGTCATGGCAGCTTTAGTACGCCAGTTTGCACAAAAATGTTTAGGCACAGTCAATGGCCGACAGTATCAGGATTCTCATTGTGGAAAATGATGGGCCTAAAAGCTGAAGCACAGAAGTGGATAAGGGATCAAACTGACCTCAGATGTCAGCACGTGTAGTTTGGGTTCAATTTGAAAAAGAAGACTATATATATATATATATATATATATATATATATATATATATATATAATGGAAATTGATATCTTAATGCAAATAAAAAATCTCAAGAAATAACATGCTTGTTATTGATTCCTATTTTGTCTTAACCAATGAGCCATGAAATTAATCAGTTTAGAAGGCAAGTCAAAGTACTTTCTTGGTGCAGTACATAGTATAGCTATCCTCTCAAACACTGAGCACCCACATGGTGTTGATACTCTTTAAAACACTGTTGGAGGCCCAGTGAGATGGCCCGGTGGGTAACGGGGCTTGCAGCCAGCAGGAACCTGCCTGGTAGAAGGTGAGAATCTGCTCCTGTAAGTTGTCTTTGGACTTCCAGGGTTCCCCCCCACCATGGGACACCAATGTTTGGACACACAGAGAAATACATAAAACACACAACTAAAAATATTTCAGAAGTATATTGTTTATGTGTATCAGGTCCTTTGGAAACTATCCATTTGCTTATAAAAGCTAATGTTATGTCACAGCCGCAGCAGGAGGAGGAATGGGGGGGGGGCAGAAGGAGTAGGAGGAGGGAGGCAGGAGGGAGGAGCAGAAGGAGGAGCAGGAGGGTAAAAGTAGTAGTAATAATAATCATTTCATTTTAGCCTCACTCTATTTGCACATGCTTTGCCAAGAGCTTAGTCACAAAGACTAATCTGGTCTTGACTTAATTTTATCTACATCAGATGTGAAAGTATTATTTTATTATTCACACCTTGGAAAATGGTAGCTAAGAAATTGTGACTTTTAGTTCTCTCTTATATGGATTCCAGCTCCAAATCTTTGGATTTTAACCTACAATCTGAAGTAACCACAGAATCCAGGCAGGTAGAGCAGAACCATGTGTGAGGTGGGAGGAGCTTGAGAGAGGGTAAAGTAGACATGGGTACTATGTGCTAATTAATGCCAAGTGGGCACTGATGCATAGGTGTTTGTTACCTGAAAACATACTTCTTTTTACAATGCTAATCATAGGCCCCCATCCTGATGTCAATTAGTCCAATGACAAAGGGGCACACTGAATAGCATTACCAATGTCATTATATGACTTTTCAATTTGCTTAATAACGTGTGCAACGTGGAGAAACTTGAAGTCATGCTAAACAAAATGACCTTCTCATAGGGATCATATCAAATACCTTTATTGGTTCTGCAGTAAATCAGTTGCTGAGCTTAGAGAAGTAAACACTACCAAAAATGTTTAATATATTTATACATACAAGTTTACTTTCATTGTTTCAAACATTCATGATTCTAGGAATGCATATTTAATATGGGAAGAGAAATTTTAGGATTTAAATTTGGTGTACACATTCATTTTTAATTGTGTTATAGTGTCCCTTTGGGCCATTTTCTTTAAACTAGACATCATGACAAAAAAAATTCCCTTAGTATTAAGTGCACTGATTAGAGTTCTATCATTTCTTTGTTATGTCTCTACTAGAAAAGTAGATATGTGTAATAACAGCAAATCAATACTGAAATCAGTTTATAGAAAAAGCATTTTGAACAATTAGACTATCTTCTTTCCATTCTCAAAACTCTAACAGGCTAATTTTTGATATCTCTTAGCCCCTGAAATAATGAATTACAAAACAATTACCCCATTGCAATATCATTAGATGACTGCTAATCCAAATTGATCACAACTGCTGGAGCTGGCTGGTGTATAAACATTGCCACCTATCAATTATTAGTAGAAACAAAAGTTCCTACCTATATGGAGATCATGATTTAAGATCTTGTCACTACTTCATGAATTTTTTTTCTGTTATATTTAAAGAAAAACTGTCTCTGCAACAGTACAAGAAGTAAGACAATACTTGAAAAGTAATTTTACTTGGAAATTCTTTCTTTCTGGAATCTTGGGATACTTTTTTAATGCTATGTAGAATTTTGCAAAATGCTGCCTCAAGCTTGGAGGCAAGTTTACATTGCTCTGTAGCTGAAATACCAATTAGAGCAGAGTGGTAATGTGGCAAATCCCCCAGCTCTTTCCGGTGGAATCCTCAAATTCTTTGGAGCATGATGGGTTGTACCAACAGGTGTTTTCTGTCCATTAAGCACTGCTGCCCCAGTTGTGTCTAATTGGTCCCAGCATTGTTGTCAGATATGATTTCTACTGCCATTTGATATCCTGTGCGGGAAGGATCACTCTTCTATGGTAACATAACATGTGTGTCTTTTTAAACACTGGTTCTTGAAGGCTGTTCGTTCCCACTGCATTATGCTTTCCAGTGCTGCAGTCCTGTATACTATGGCATTAGAAAACGTCTACGTGGTGTATTGTTCATATATTGAAGATTTGTATACTTGGTGAATGTACAATAAACATTTATTATGACAGGGAAAAAATAAGCACACACTGGCATGTAGAAATCAATGCACATGCGCACAGGCGCACAGTCCTATCAATATCACTTGAGGTACGTGAGCCGATGGGGAAAAAGGAAGGGCGCTTCAGTTTAACTATTTGAAGTTATGACAGGTGCACTTCTTCATCTGTAGATGTATCCAACCGTCGTATAAATAAGAAACACAGAACCAATGCAAAGAAGAAAGCCAAGAGGTCAGAGCTAAGAGCCAAAACCTTACCCTTCCTCCTGCAGTGGTCCTACCTCTCCGAAGGAGCTGGTACTTCCTGTGTTAAAGTCTTTATATAGTCTCTGTTCTGCCTTCTCATTGGTTGTAAACCCAACCACAGGACTGCCTCATTACAGCCTGTCTGTATAGACCTCCAGGTGTTC
The DNA here is from genome assembly GCA_902168425.1 of Peromyscus attwateri. Taxonomy (NCBI): domain Eukaryota; kingdom Metazoa; phylum Chordata; class Mammalia; order Rodentia; family Cricetidae; genus Peromyscus; species Peromyscus attwateri. The sequence goes on from CABHPP010143174.1 coordinate 5,985, forward strand.
TATGGTTGGTAATGAGATTAAAGGCATGTGTATCCAATGCTGGCTATATCCCTGGACACACAGAGACTTACCTAGCTCAAATGTACACCACCACTGCCCTGCTTTCCTATGGCTTGCTAATAGCTCTGACCCCCAGGCAACTTTATTTATTAACATACAAATAACATTTTGGTACAAAGAAAATATCACCATATTCATCTCTAGTATCTCTAAACCTTTTAAGGAAAATTTCCTCTTGCTATTCTTGGGATAGGCATAGAAAATTCTAAAAGTTCTGAAAATGAGCAAGCTACCAAGCCAAAAATTTCATGTAAATAAGGATGCTCTAAATAATTTCGGTTTCTACTCAATAGGAAAATCTATTTAAAAAGGTTTCTTTTATAGTTTGCTATATGGATTGTGTTCTCTTTTCCAAGTATCCCATATGCTTTGATAGTTTTCATAAAGTAAATGAATAAGGGATTGTTGCAATAACCTTCTTGAAAAAAAATGCTGAGACTCAAAATGCTTAAATAAATGTCATTAATTCACACTGCATTTTGTAGCAAAGCCAGCTAGCATCCAAACCTCTAAGCCATAAATGAGTCATCTTTAAGTCATACAATCTACAAACATCATTAATTAAAAATGCAAAAGTACTTTAAGCTAAATCCAAAAATATTGAGAAGGTAAAGTGCAAATGTGGCCTGTAGAGAAGCAGAAACTCCTGTACAGATGTCAATGAATGTGCCTTCCAGAATCATGGCTTTACTCTTGGGTGTGAATAACCCTAGGATCCTATTACTGCACCTGCCCAGCAGGATTTGTTCTGCTTCTTGATGGGAAATTATGCCATTAACTCACTTCCTGTCCAAGCAATGCATCTAAATGCAGCCATGGTTGTGTTCTGACATCAAGTCCCCTGTGACATTGAGGACAGTGGGTGAAATGATATGTGGTATTGTTATTGAGACTCAGTGCTTGAAACAGATGGAAAAACATGTAGCAGTTGTTCATCACTTGGTAATAGCAGATGCAACCAATTCTATCTTGCTGTCAGTCCAGTGCCATGGGTATGAGCCACAGTTGGATCATAAGATCCATGCATCTTCAGGACCACTGCAACTTTTACTGTTTGCCAATTCTCAAGATATTTAGTGTATGAACTTTGATGTCATAGACTATAAAACTCTATTCAGATAGTCCTGAAGAGGGGAGAGCTAATATTTCCCAGTGAGAAAGGTTTATCAAGAAAGGAACAGAAAGGATAGACGGTGTTACTGTGGACTGCATCAGCTAGTGAATCTACTGAATGGAGAGTGGGAAATCTCTCACTAGAGGGAGTGATTTAAGTGGAAAGTGTCATCAAATAATCAAGAAGACAAACTTCCAGCCAGAAGGAATCCCTGTTCAACCAAAGGCTAAGAGAGTATTTTGAATGGATACAGGGAAATATCTTTGGACTGAAAGCTCTTCTGGACAGTGATAGCTAGCTCTGATCTTTTGGGACATAGTGAAATTATAATTACCATTTAGCATACACTTTGTGGGGCTGGAGAGATGGCTCAGAGGTTAAGAGTACTGACGGGTCTTCCAGAGGTCCTGAGTTCAATTCCCAGCAACCACATGGTGGCTCACAACCATCTATAATGAGATCTGGTGCCCTCTTTTGGCCTGCAGGCACATATGCAGGCAGAACACTATATACATAATAAATAAAATCTTTTAAAAAAAGCATACACTTTATATTGTTGTGATAATTCGATCCAGTCAGCCAATGATATTGAGGTGACTAGCCCTAGGGCATGGTCTTGCCTGGGTACATGACTGGATAAGAACTGAGGAGGAGGGTCAAGCGCTCTCTCTGGGATGTGGAAGGTTTCCTGATGCCACGGTTTTGGTGAGCTGTTAAGGAGCTTTCCCCATCCTTCCCTGGTAGATGAGGAGGCAGCAGAGCCACTTCATTCTGTATTCATGAGTGTGTTATTCCCATTTCTCCCCTTAATAAATTATTGACCAGACTTTCAAGGGTTCTCAATTTATTGTATTGGCATGACACCAAATATTCTGGGATTGAAATTGATAAATACCTAAGACTTGCTCAAAACAATATAGGTCACCAATTTGCTGTAGCTGTGTTTGGGGATTACTTATGGTTCTTGCATTGGGCTCTATCACTGGTAATAAGTGTGAACGAGAGGATTGGTAAAAATATGGTATGAATCTGAGGCAGCATGCTAAAGCCCATGTCACTGGTTGAAGTCCAACCATTTGCAAAACCAGGTGCAGGTCCCTGCTTACATAAAAATGGAGGCTGTGAACATATCTGCCAACAGAGCTTCAGAATTGCTCAGTGTTTGTGCCGTGATGATTTTGTGAAATCTCAGGTTGGGAAATATGTCTTACTTTGAATGGCCATCAGATACTGGTTGGCAATAATATTGATCTAATTAATGAGATGATACCATTGGACAACTTAATGAAGGTTATAGCACCCTCTGGCGAGAATAGTTATCCAGCATGCTCCCCCCACCTCATTGTAAAATGATGTGTGCCTAAACATTGAAGCCTCAGACAGCTCTGCATGCAATTGTGTTATTGGCTAGGTTGAAGCCACGTGATAAGTCAAGCAGAGACATGAACAATAACAGGTCTGATGGTGGTGGGATGAGGATGTCTTCTTTCCTCCAACCTTGGTTTATGGTCTTAGAGGAATACCGAGACCCAAAGAATATGACTTTGCCTGTGACTGGAATGAACAGCCAGGCAGTGTATGCTGGCCTGTCTTCCTCCCTGAAGCCTGGGTTAGTGCATATTGAAGAGACACTAGCCCACTTGAGCATGTGGCCCTGGCAGGCCTTGACCATCTTCCCAGTTCCCTACACCTCGCTAAAAATCCGTCAGATTACATTTCTAAAGCTAGCCACCAAGGTCTGTTCCTTATTTGGCCAATTCCTTCGAGGCTGACCACCAAGGTCCAGCTATCAAAGTATTAAAGTCCAATGATCAAAAGCCTCCTTTGGCTCACCTAATTAACATGAATGATTAAATTAAACTCCTCATCTTAACACAGGGTTTCCCCTTTTATCTTTATAAACCACTATTTTCCTTTGGGTCACATCTGTCCCCTCTCAATTCAGAGGCAGTCCTTTGTCCCTCTGGGACAAATACCGCTGCCCCCTTTCCCTTGTCTCCTTCTCCCCATCCTTTATCTCCTTTACCACTGCATCCTAGCCCATTCCTATACAGACTTCCCCTTTTTTTCTTTGTAAAATTATTTGCTGCTGTTTCTTTGCCTGAGTCATAAAGCAGCCACTTCAACTTTTCTTCCCAACTTAATGAAGGATTTCTCTGTGAAAACAGGTGTTTGGGTGTGTTTCATGCATAATCCAGTGTCTAGGAGAAACCCCGCACCCATGCGGGGTCTCCTTCACATATGACTTTGTGGAGATAGATGCCCCACATACATAGAATGGGCACTCAACAACTCTGCTAGATACCACCACAAAGTGATACGGGATCTGATCCATAGATAATGGAAGGAAACTTTTCAGTTCCCCTCCTACAGGGAACAGCCTTTGGCTATGGGGATAGTGAGTTATGTTCTCTTTGGTCAGCTAATGGATCATGTCAACAAAGGGCCCCAGATTACCACACCAAACAGAGCCAATTCAGATAAAACTGTAAGCAGAAGGAAGATGGACACTAGGCTAATGGATGGGATATTTTCTTTTAAAGAATGGAGCACTGCAGATTGGGTAGTCCAGTCTCTGTGGCTAATCACCACCAGTTTCCCAAAGATATATCCATTGCTATGACTGGCTGCTCCTTTCAAGCAGTTCCTTTGAATATTTTCAAAAGAGAAGCGAGAAGAATTGTTTGGCACCAAAATCAGACTCAGTATGGTTCCTCTTCTTATTGTCTCAGAAGAAATGGGCTAAATCAGATGATCACACTGGTTTTTGCAACTGCAAATTAATTTATATGACCTATATAGAACTCTTAGCTCAACCTCATGAAATGGTTGGAACATTATGACTCTTGTTGAGTATACCATAGGCATTTAATTCACCATTGGTTTGATACATGCTCATAATTTTGCATTCTGAATCATGACAAATTGATAAAAATAAAGATAACTATAACTTAGATTCTGATTTATTCAGAATTAAATCATTCATCAATTTATCTACTTTAAAATATTTAAATGAAAATATTTGAATTAAAAACACTTCCTAAGTGGCATTGGTATTTCTTAATCATTTTTTTCTTTTTCTTCTTGCACCCTTTCTCAATGAAGATGGTAAATTATGGTCTATCCATAGAATTTTTATCTATTTTAAAATATGAGATTGTTAAAAATGACTTTCTTTTCCTTGGCATTCATAATGTCTAAGTGGGTACATTTGAGTCTTCACCAGGACACCGCAGGTTCATTGAGTGGATTTTGTTGACATATTGCTGAAGTGGGATAAGCTTATCTATTTACTATCTAATTTATTCCACATGTACATAAATTAACTGATGTAGGGCTTGCTATTTCTATACACATCAGGAATATTTTTAATCACAGTATATTGTCTTGTTGACTTATAAATCCAGTTTCACCAATGTATGTGGTTAGTCCATTTATATATCTAGACAGTCTAAAGAATGGAGCTGAGGGTAAAGAACTGAGGTTTTACAGTGATTTTGCCAAGTTACTTGTTCTGTTTCAATGATAATAAAAGGCATTTTGAGTAATATAGTTATGTCTGTTGCTTTGGATATAACAACTACTCAGATTACTCTTTAGCTTTGTAAAAAGGAAACCTGTAAACATAGTAAAAATGCAAAATCCCCAAAAGGGCAGTATTTGTTTTCCCTCAGAAACAGTCAGTTCTATGGTTAGGATGTGGGTCCTGATACAGAAGCAACTAAGAGCCTCCAAATGACATAATAGGAATATAATTGCTACTCTCAGAGAGCCTGCTTCACCACTACTATCTGAATCATACCATTTGAAGAATTAATATGAGCACTTTTGGTGGGTAATTTAAATACATGTGTTTTCTCCCAATTGAAGACAGTAATGCATTCAGGTTTGTTCCATAATTTAGTCTTTCATATAGAATGTTTAGTGGTATAATGACTTACAATAATAAAAGAACAGTATGGCAAAAACATAAAAGAAACCTGCCTTTGCTATTAAACACTAAAATATCAGTCACAGCTCCCCAGGTCTCCAGGCAGGACTGTGCCAGCATCTGAGGGAGCAGGGAGACACAGTCAGAGCAAGGCAGTCACTGTATGAACAACAAATCTACAGCTGAAAAACGAACAAGATCTGCCGGTATCTTTAAACTTCCAGTTCAGACTTAAGAATGCAGACGGTAAGAAAAAAATGTTACACCCTGAAAGTACTGGAGTATATTAGTTATAAAATACTTAGAGAAAATTGACATTTCCAGCCATGTACTTTTGGTTCTAGTTTTAAATGAATTATCTAGAGAATTATAAAGAACTATAAATAGTCTAATATGTAGTAGAAAACACAGAGAGAGAGAGAGGTGGGGGGGCAGAAAGGCAGAAATAGAGGGAGGAAAGTAGCAATAAATATAGTACAGTTATTAAAATTCCAACAAATATATTTTGGCATGCCCATAGTATAAAGGTAAAAATTTAGTATCTTTCAAGTCTAGCCTTGTTATCAATAGAATGAACTGTGATAGATAATTTTTTAACATTTCTAGACTTAATATAAACAATAACAATCTTATGGTTTTATGGATAATACATGATTGAAAAAATATTGAATGAGAATTTAGTAATGTGAATTGTTTTAAGACAAGTGCTTACAATCATAGGCATCATGTATAAAGACTATAAATAATATCTAAGTGATGGAAAATTTAGTATGTAGCAGATCCAAAGGAAACAAGTAAGAGAGTAATTTTAAGTTCTTGGAGATTTAACCAAAGCCTTCCACGGTACTTGTATTAAAAGGAAAACATCAAGGAAAGCTCTTGGTGCTACGGTGAATAAGCATACTTACCAAAAATCCTTGGAGTTTTGTCAAAGGAAAATATTTGCTGCTGTAGTCAATGAGTGTATCCATCACACTCAGTTTCAAAAATAACCTCCAACTGCTAAATCAGAACAGTTAAGAACATCCAGCCAGTTAGTTATTTTCCATTCAACACATATTTTTAACAGCCTACTATGTGTCAGAAATTGTACTACACTCACAATGAAAAACATGTGGTCTCTAATTTAGGGAATTTATAATGTTCTCTTGGAGTCCTGCCAAGAGAGCGGGCTAAAAATTCTTGAGGTTTCACATGCACACCTAACATCAAATATCTTAAGATATGTTGGACCTTTTATATTTACTGATTAAATAACCAAAAGCTAAATATCTGGAGAAAATATTATTTACCTGTAAAGAGTTCCTTAAGAAAAAATGTGGGTGTGCTCAACCTTTGACATCAAGACAGGATGTTGTTGTTCTCTATAGTGAACTCTCTAGGCTGTGCAATGAAGTAACAAGAAACAAACAAAAGTGAAACCTCATCACACATCATGTTAAGTAAGTTTATTATTTTGTATTGTGCTGCATTCATAGGTCTCCTGAGCAACATACATCTCATAGTCCTCAGTTTGGACACACCTAAATGAGCTCAGGTTATAGTGTTTGCAAATAAAAATTTCTTCAATGTATTACTTAAACCTAAACCTCAAATAATCAGAGCAGATAGAAAGCACAGAAAAACAAAAATGTAAGTATTCTTGGGAGCCAATTCACATACAACCTAAGTAGCAAGCAGATAATACTGATGTGTTAACATCAATTGCACAAAAAAAGCTTTATTTTAGTAAGCCATAAGAAATAAAGAATTCTGAATTATTTGCTTTAATATTTATATTTTATTTACTGGAAAATATTTCTATCATGGATAATAATTTAAGGGAAATATTTTAACATTTTTCTCAGGATTATGAGTCATTTCTAAAAATTATGTTGGAAGTTTTCTACAGTGGATTTTGTTGCAATGACAGATAACCCTCTCAAAATTATAATACCAGTTATGTCTAAACATATGTCTTTCATATCTATGAAGTCCAAGTTCTCTTAAATACTCCAGTTAACAATAACAATAATAGGAGATATGACTATTTAGTATTATATTTTAACTAATTTTAAATATTATTATTTGCAGTTCTATCTCTTGGACAAACATGTGAAATATTGTTTCTTTAAAAATATGTCCTTTCAAGTTGGGCAGTGGTGGCACACACCTTTAATTCCAGCATGCTGAGGAATTATGCTTTTGTACACTGGTTTAATAAAATGCTGATTGGCCAGTAGCCAGGCAGGAAGTATAAGTGGGATAAGCAGATAAGGAGAATTCTGGGAAGAGGAAGGCTAGGTCAGGAGATGCCAGCCCACCAACCAAGGAGCAGCATGTAATGGCACACGGGTAAAGCTACGGAACATGTGATGACATATAGATTAACAGAAATGGGCTGAGTTTAAGTGTAAGAGCTAGTCAGTAGGAAGCCTGAGCTAATGGCCAAGCAGTTTTAATTAATATAAGCCTGTGTGGGTTTACTTGGGTCTGAATGGCTGCGGACCAGTGGGTGAGAGAGATTTGTCTTGACTGCAGGCCAGGCAGGACACAGGAAAACTTTCAGCTACACCAGCACTTGGAAGGCAGAGCCAGGTGGATCTCTGTGAGTTAGAGGCCGCCCCCCTGGTCTATAGAGTGAGATCCAGAACAGGCACCAAAACTACACAGAGAAAACCTGTCTTGGAAAAAAAAAAGTCCTTCTTCCTTGTGGAATATCTATCTTCATGTGGTCACTAAAAGTATATTAATTTGAAGAAAAAATTCAAAAATTTAGTGTCATTGATGTTTTTATTTGATTATGTTTTCTTTATATTTTCCCTAAACTTGACAGTAAATTCAAACAGATTCATTGTAAGTTCTGAGTCTGTCATTTACTGCCTTGCTGATCTCTTCTGAGTGTGAAAATCCTTGTGCCATAAGTGTGGCTCTCCCTAAGCCCTCCAAAACTGTACATCAGAGAAATGTGAAGCTTTTATGATTACTACATTGCATATAGATTGCTACTGGGACTTTTGACTTGATAACCAGTAGTATTATTTTGTTTGTTTTAATGCTCCATGGATATGAAAGAGTCCTTGAATTCCAGAAAATAAATATGGTCAATCTAAAAAAAGTAAAATCAGCAACATTGTTTTTGAAAAGTTGCTTGACTGTGTGTTTTGTCTATGATTTACTCATTTAATTACTTCCAATTAGACATCCATGATGTTAGAGGTCCAGAAATAAAGAGATACAGTATTTGAAATGAAAAACATCAGTTAGGTTTCCCAGAATGCTCAAATATCTAGATTCAAATATTTCCATGAGAGTGGGCAGTATTATTCCCATCTCTAGGTGGTTATATGTCTATGTATTGAAATGTTAGCAGAACATTGTAAGTGACACTTTTCAAAAAATTAATTAAGGTAATTACCAATCAGTGGTACAATTAATATGAAACTGTAGATGTAAAAGGAAAGTGGCCCAGCAGACACAGCCTTTCAAAGGGAACAGGTGATTATATCAACTTCCTGTCCAAGGGCAGACTTCACAGAGATATTTAAAGAGTGACTGATGTTTTCTCTTGAGGCCAGCACAAGAAGCATAATAAGTAGTTCCTTTTCTAATGTACTTTAACTGGCAGTTTTTTTTATTTTTGGTTGGTAGTGTCTGAGTAACTTCTGTTTGTTTGATTAGTGAAGACTCAAGGTGGAGTTTTTTTTGTTTTTTTTTTTTTTTTTTTTTGTTTTAGGTTTTTTCTTTTTTTTTTTTTTCTTTTTTTCTTCTCACTTGGTAGCCCAGGCTGGCCTTGAACTCACAGAGATCTGCCTGCCTCTGCCTCCCGAGTGCTGGGATTAAAGGCGTGCGCTACCAACGCCCGGCACAAGGTGGAGTTTTGCTTACTGATTTACACAGATGTGTATCTCCCCAGTAGCAAATCTAAAAAATAAATTATGAAAACTTAGGTATTGAATTATTACATCTGATTCACTCCAATAATACCTAATATCAGAGGGACACTCGAAACTACTATGTTGCATACAGTTGTATAGTCTTAATGGCAAATTTCAAATGTTAATATATGAAATCTCTATCAAATATTAAGCAAATTGAGGGAAAATATAAGTTTTCCTGTGCACGTAAAACAGGAACTTGAACAGTTCAGAAAACTGATGAAATGTAGACAAAACTATCACTGGAATTTAACATGATTCATTTAAGATACAATAGAAAAATGTTGGCTATACAAATATCATAGACAAAGCATTTTATGCAGAAAGTAAAAATAACTTCAACTATTAACTCAGAGCATCCACCTAATGCCAATTCTTATAAAATCTTATAACCGCCCAAATTAAGGATCTCTATATCTATGAAGAGTATTAAAGCAGACCTGCTGAGTGAAAACCAATAAAATCTGCTCCATATACAAAATTAATAGAATTATTTTTATTTTTCTTGGAAATGAAACTGACTTGGTGAATAATTTGCTTCAAACTTAGTTATCTATTAAACGAGACATAAGAAGCAGAGGCCACACTGACGGGGGTGATAGTTCATAGCTTCCCAAAGAATGGTTCTCAAATTTATGCTTAAGTTTTAGAGTTCAATAGGGACAAGAGGAATGATTCATGATGTGATTTGGACTACTATATATTTATGCATGCATAATAATATTCATTGGAAAATTATAAGAAAAGGAGATGATTTTGCAGCAGTGAGCTGTTACACCTATTTGGAAGAAGTAAAGGATGCTAAAATTGGTGTATTCTTAAATAAATGAACAAAATGAATCTTAAAATTTGTAACAAGCTATATTGAAATACGTTTATAATATGGAAGGACTGTCTAGATATTTAACATATGTATTACCTTGCATACTTATCTCTTTTATGTGTGTTGAAAGCACATAGAATCTACTTCCTTAGCAATTTTGCAGGATGTAACACATTGTTATTGACTATTTATTAGACAGGGTTCTCTAAAGGAACAGAACTTGGAGAAAGAAAACTATGTATGCAGATATATTATCATGACATACCAAAGTACAGATACAACCAAAGTCCAATTACCTCATGAAGGGGATAATCATTGTTCCCATCTCATTAGCTTGTCTTCAGGCAAGTCAGCTTTTGCTTATTGATAGTTCTTTGGCCAAATGATTGACAAGCATGGATATTCTAATCTTTGGAGCAGATTAGAATCTTATATCTCAGCCAAGGGCCAGAGGTAAAATTCAGAATGCAGTATTTGATCAGAAGGAAGTAACTGTTCCCCAATGTCTCAGCAAAGCCCTGACACTGCCACCTTTACTATGGTAAATGAGATGTTGGGTCTGACCCCAACAATGAATGTTCATCCCTAAAGTCCTCCAAGCCTGTTTAGCTGTCATATATAGCAAGTGGTAAAATGACCATGCTTCTGTATAATGTCATCCATGGTCCTATAAGTAGCCCTATTAAAACTTGACATAAAAAAGAGCTTTCATTTTAAAGGGTAATAAGAGGTAGGTTAAAAGATAGGGTTGTTTTTTTTTTGTTTGTTTGTTTTGTTTTTTTTTTTTTTCAAATGGGCCGTTTTGAGTGACCATGGCATAGGAACACAGATTAAGCTTACCTCAAATTCCATGTTCCAATGTGTAAGCAGTTTCACAGGGTTTTTAGTTTTACAGAACAAAATCATAAATCAAGGCAACTTTAAAATGCATTGGTGATTCTGGCTATTATAAATAATGCTGCTATGAACATAGTTGAACAAGTATTCTTGTTTGGTATGGTTGAGCATCCTTTGGGTACATGCCCAAGAGTGATATTGCTGGGTCTTGAGGTAGACTGATTCCCAATTTTCTGAGAAACTGCCATATTGATTTCCAAAGTGCTTGTACAAGTTTGCACTCCCACCAGCAGTGGAGTGTTCCCCTTACTCCATATCTCCAACATAAACTGTCATCAGTGTTTTTGATCTTAGCCATTCTGACAAGTGTGAGATGGTATCTCAGAGTCGTTTTGATCTGCATTTAATTGTATTTTGGCCATTTAAGATTCTTCTGGTGAGAATTCTCTGTTTAGATCTGTACCCCATTTTTTAATTGGATTATTTGGTATTTTGATGTCTGGTTTCTTCAGTTCTTTGTATATTTTGGAGATCAGCCCTCTATCAGATGTGGGGGAAACAACCTAGATGCCCTTCAACTGAAGAATGGATAAGGAAAATGTGATATATTTACACAATAGAGTATTACTCAACTGTAAAAAACAATGACCTCATGAAATTTGCAGAAAAATGGATGGAATTAGAAAAAAATCATCCTGAGTGTGGTAATTCAGAACCAGAAAGATAAACATGGAATGTACTCACTCATAAGTGGATATTAGGAGTAAAGGACAGGATAACTAACTTACAATCCACAGCCTCAGAGAGGCTAGGTAAAAAAGAGGGCCCAAAGAGGGATGCATGGATTTCCTGGGTAAAGAGAAGAGATCTCCTGGGTAAACTGGAGGCAAGGGTTGGGGGGATGTGAGAATGAGAACTTGAAGGAGGAGTTTGGGTGGGCTGGGCAGGGAAAGAAGCTTGGAGGTGGGATGGAGGGGGTGGGTGAGTAAGGAAGGAAATGACATGATGGGCAGGATTTTAGGATTAAGGAGAAACCTGGTGCCAGGGAAACTCCCAGGAAACCACAAGGATGACCCCAGCTAAGACTCTTAGCAATAGTGGAGAGAGTACCTGAACTGGCCATCTATGTAATCAGATCAGTGACTACCCTAATTGTCATCATAGAGCCTTTACCCAATAACTGATGGAAGCAGATTCAGAAATCCACAGTCAAGCACTAGGCCAAGCTCTGGGAGTCCTCCTGAAGAAAGGGAGGAGGGTAGATGGGAGTGTGGGGAGGGAACAGGAGAAGAAGAGGGAGGGGAAACTGTGGTTAGTATGTAAAGTAAATGAAAAAAATGTTATTAAATAAATTAAAATGTAAAAAAATACATTGGTGGGTACACCAGACAGGCAGGTATAATGAGATGCGGGAGCTATTGTATGGGCCCAAGATGCTATCTGATGACCTTCTTAGCTCTTGGATTGGCAGGAGTTAGTGTTCTGCTAACTTAATAGCTTCTAAGAGGTTTTAATTTATAAACACGAGGTGTTAGTTCAGATACTGAGTGAGGCAGAGAAGAGATATTCCAGAAGGCTAGAACTAGACCAAGATAAAGTAATAAGCCTATGAATCTACAATATTCCAATCTCGCCACAGTATTGAAATTCCTATTGATTCATCAGTCTCTGTAGATACAGAAACCCCTTCCAGGAGTTTTTTTGTTCATAGCCAGAGACAGCTTCTTTTCAGGAATTTTCATTCATGAAATTACTAGTTGAACAACACCAACAATGAAGACATTAAAATAAAAGAGGGTCTACTTGGGAAAAGTGAGGGAATGATTGGAGGTGGGAAAAGGAGAAAGGAACAGATGAATATGATAAAAAAACAACCTACATTTGTGTTTACATATATATATATGTACATAGCCACAATGCAATCTATTATTATGTGTAATTAATGTAATTATATCACAATGTTGTATGTAATAATAAAACCATAAAATATGTAACACACCATTGAAAGAAATTAGAGGTCTAAACAAATGGACCAAAATAAGAATTTAGAAAAAAAAAGATAGATGACTATTATCTGTGACTACTGTAGACCCATGAAACCTAAGTCACCCTCCGTAAATCAGTTTGAGAATTGGCTGAAATGACATCACGGGTGTAGACTCTAGACCATCAGAGACTGAGTCTGTCTAGATTCCTTGTCTTGGAATGCTCTTTGGCAGTGGCTGTGAACTAGAATTTTGACTTCAAGACACTGTTGTGCTAAGGTGGCATGAACAGCCTTCCAGCCTTCTCTGCCAAAGAGAGAGATGTGTGGATAAAGGTACCTTGGATCTCCAATCCATCTGTTAGCTGTCCACACTATGTGGAACAGAAGATCCATCCGAACACTGACTCACAGATCATGAGACATAGAAAGCAAAGAAGATTCCAAGTGCTCCACTCACCTTGTGTTTTCTATACAAAATGAAGCCAATGGGAACACTTCCATCAATGTCACCTGCACGTTGACACTGGTAGCTAGAAGGTATGATTTTTTAAAATTTAAACTATGTTCTATTTTTGAGAATTTTATAATGAATACTATATTCACATTATTTCTAGTCTCCCTTCTCTCCTCCAGTTCATCCCATGTCTCCCCAATCCCTCTCAAATAATTGAAGCTTTTCATATTTATTATATATGTGTACACACACACACATATATATGTATACATGCATATATATATTTATGATGACAGATACATAGATAGATGGTAGAACTTTCTAAGTCCACTTTGTGATGTTCATATGTATATGTGTTTTGTGCATGCTTATGCAGGTAGAGGAAATATCACAAGGTCTCATCCCTAGAGGGGTCTGATTTGAATTCCTATAATATATGAAACAAAATTTTATCACTTGTACTTTAATTTGAGGTTGGCTTTGGTTCCTCTGTATTTTCAGAATAATAAAAATATTAAAGGTTTGTGAAAAGACAGAATTCTGTATAAAGTCTCCACAGAAAGATACTCTCTCACCAATCCACTTAAAATAGCATATCCATTGTTTAATATGTGCATTGGATAACATCCTTCTGGGCTTCTTTGTTTGTCTTCCTTGAGCTACTACTCCTTTTACACAGTGTGTGGTGTTCACCTTCACATTCTCATATCACTTCCCAGAATATAGTTCATTTGTTTGGTTTACTATACAGTACAATGGCTGCGTCAATGTTAATATAAGTAAATTGGTTGAAGAAATGAAACTTTGCCTTAAAGTTTGCCTAAGCATCGGCTAACTTTCTTTTACAAATGAAAATGCAAGTTATTCTAGTGAATTAAAAATTATTCAAATTATTTAAAAGAGTATGCTATCTTGTTATTGTCTAAAACTACAAAAAAAATGATTTCTAAAATAATAAATCCCAGCCCACATATTTTTTAATGTTATAGTTTCCATGGCATTTTCTACAACTATTTGTTAATATTCATTTTTATAACAGTAGCAGTTTTTAAAGCTGATTTTAAATGTCACTCAAAGTTGAACTAGCTGTCTCTATAATAAAAAAATCAACTAAATTAAAGATTTTTGTTTTTTATTGAGTTTTGTGGAATTTAGATAACACTAATAAAATGTTACCTTCCAAATTAATTTTTTAATTTATTACTTTTATGTGTGCTTGTGTGCCACTGTATTCATATGGAGGTCAGAATCAAAATTGTAGGAGGTGATAAGTTGAGTCTCTCTTTTTACCATGTGGGTCCTAGGTATCAAACTAAGGTCCTCAGTCTTGGCAGCAAGGGTTGTGAGAGGATGAGCTAGCTCACTGCCCCTAGTTTCCATATTTCATGTGCTGATCTGTGCAATTCATGATCATAAAAGTTTGAAGATATTTACTTTAGCAAATACAAATTTCTAATGGCATTGGAAGTCTTTGGTGATAAATTAATTGCTCTGTTTGGCAAAGAATAGGAACAAAAACAGTCTGGAAGGCTTTCATGTCAAAGTGAAATTCACTATAAAAGAGTAAAACATACAGTGAGTGGGTCTCCTCTTTGGTTTAAATGAACACTATTATTGGGCTATTCACAAAATCTCAGTGTGACACCATTTCCCTAGTAAACCTTTATGCAGAGGGAGTGGGGCTATTTTGTATGCCTATCCTTTGTTCTTCATCTATTTTCTCTTCCTCATGTTTACATGACAGAAGGGAAGTTGAGCAAATAAAAGAAGAAGCCAACTGAGGAAAAACCACACAGAAGATTAGTGGCCTCAGGAATAGGAACAAGGAGCAGAAATCCTCCAGGCGTGTTGCTTGCATGACTAACAGTACATTTTAAATTTCATCCAAATGACATGAGAAGCTACATCATTATTCTCCTGAATTAATTTCTCTTTCCCATGCAACAATGACTGTTCTTCTTATCAACCATTCTCATAATGGGGAGTAAACAACCACCTCAGCAACATATATTATTAAGATTCCTCTTTTTTAGGCCAGCTGTCCCTGCAATTATATTTTATAAATACATTCTGCACAGCTCCTCTCAGTTGAACACAATAATGTAATTTTACTGAATGACTCTGCAGAAGGTCTAATTGTTTCTTGAAGCAGGGCTCCTGATGTTATTTTGCATTTAATTCGCGACCACATGCCGAAGGTTATTATCTATGCAGCAGCCAATGGAAATGTTTTCTAAGCTAAAAAAAAAAAAAAAAAAATTCACATATGTTTTAACCTGTGACTTTGAAACAATTCCAGTTTGTTGCTCAAATACACCTGAGAGTTTCACTGTATTAAATTATAAGTCTTATGCACATAGAATCAAATCCGTGTTTTATCCAAATATATATTCATTGTAATATTATTGAAAAATATTGGTATAATCCAATTACATGGTTATTTTAAAATATGTAAATAAATAAAATATCCTAAGTGTTAAATGAATAGTTTTTGAGTGAAGAATATGGAAGTCTACACAAAAGCTTCACTAAAACAGATCAGGGAGTTTGCACTATACTTGTTCATTTTCATGCTGGTGTGTGTGTGCGTGTGTGTGTGTGTGTGTGTGTGTGTGTGTGTGTGTGTGTGGGTGTGTGTGTGTATTATTCAAGGTATGATTTATTTAAAAGGAGTATAAGAATACTATTAGAATTTCTCATCTGGATGTTGGTCAAACAAAACAGAATCAATATTTTAACAGGACAGTTCTAAATTCCAAAATACAACTTTAATAAAATGATCTTTTCTGCGTGAGTTCTTTACGCAGTGGAATTTAAAACAATTCATGATTTTTCTACAAGTAGAAATAAATAATTCGCACACCTGTTACACTTGAGAGGGAAAAAAAGCCCTGCTCAATAATTAAGTTGAAAAAATATTTATAACTAAAATAAAAGAAAATTAATTTGAAATAATAGTTTAATAATAAATATAAGAAATGAGTATGCTTCATAAGAGAAAACATTTTTTTGGTTTGTTTGTTTTGAGATGGAGTTTCTCTGTGTAGCTCTGGCTGTCCTAGAACTCTTTCTGTAGACAAGGCTGGCCTCAAACTCAGAAATAACCCTGCCTCCCAAGTACAGGTATTAAGGGCGTGCACTACTCCCACCTCCCCCAGTTAAGAGAAAACTTCTTAAAACTTACACTTTTACATAGTTTCATAATGAGAAACCTGTATGAACACACCAATTGTTATAATAAAACATCAACTTCACTAAATGAGACTTAGCAATAAAAATTATCATAGAACTATACAAATAAATAAATTCCAAGAACTGTTTTGTAAAATCAAGAGACAAAAGAGAAGGTATGTGATTTTGGTAAACACTGACAGACAACAATGCTGCTAACCATGTGATTATCATGGTTCTGCAAATTTTTTAAAGTCGGGTGGACAAAAAAATAACTGCAATTGATGAGGCTGTTAAGTCAGGAATACTGAAGATTCATTATATCATAAAGTCCTTTGTACCATGCAATACTAGGGGATACATGTGGAGGAAAAGCCATATGTGAAAATGGAATCTTTCTTTCAGATCTTAATGCATTTTAAGGTATGTTTTATTCAATCTCAGAAAAAAAGATAATTTTAATTCAGAAAAATAATGTCTATCATCTAGCAATTATATTTTTTTTATCACAGACTGGTGCTAGATGTTTAGGTTAACTTTTTATCTATCTTATGCAATGCAATTTTTGCTGTGGCTTTAATATAAATGGATTATTCATATTACACTTAACAAATGAAGTTATTTCTAGACAGACCATTTCTTTTAGTGAAAACATTACATTTGTACAATTGGGTAGATTTGTGCAAGACTTTGGCTGTTGACTAAGCTTCTTTACTTGGCCAGAGTATAGTCAGGACCCTGTGAGCCCTCTGCCCACTGGGTGAGAACTTGGGCTTTGGTTTCGGTGTTAGAGTCTGTACTTAGCAAGAATCCTGCGAAGTCAGTCAGCCAGAATCCTCCTCCTGAGGACTCTCTGCCAAACATCTCATCTTCATCACCCCACAGGTGATGTCTGATCACCCTTGGCTGCCTTGACCAAGAACCCTGATGGGCTGTTTAGGAATAATTCCCCTAAAGGGCACCCAATATTCCATGCAATGCTCTCTCAACCATAGTTTTTAGAATCTTCTCTACTTTTTCTCACTCTTTTTAGAGATGAACCCAGTTTCTGTCTCTTGCTGTAAAATTTGTCTGCATTGTTCCTCTTCTCCCGGGCTTTTTGAACAGTGTTCCTTCCCATCATTGACAAACGACACAACAAAAATCATATTCCTTTTAAATATCCTTGGGCTTTTATCAGATCTCTTGGATTAATACTTGAATTCTTTCAGTTTTTCTCAGATAGTAATCTTAAAATCAGTAAGTTGAAATATATAAAATTTGCAAAGGGAAAAAAATCTCCACATTAGGGAAATACTTTAGTATATCAGTGCATATGTTGATTTATAAGCACTAAAAATCATCTACTTAGGAGAATATTTTATTCCTTAATATTAAAGAAGAAAAATTAACAATTCTTTACTTCCTTGGCCACTCAATAGCTTTGAATACCATCTGAATCAAAAATTTCTCCTGCTTTCCCCCTTCATGTTGGCAGCTAAACACGAGTGGAGAAAACAATGCTCACTTGAAATTGTGAAAAACAATTTTGATTTTTTTTTTCTAGACACATCCCACATGGCCCTGTCTATAGTCTACTCTTCCAGCCATCCAGGGATCATTCCAGATGGTCTTTAACCACGTAGCTTCACATTCTTTCAGTCCTACTCATTACTAAGATTCAGCTCAACTTCCCACATCTTCTGAAGGATGTCCCATTCTCTTCCCTGCTCAAGAGTGTCATGGTCCTCCTTCCTTATGCCATCATGCTGTGGGATGTTCTGTATGGCAAATGTGTTGCTTTGATTGGTCAATAAATAAAACACTGATTGGCCAGTGGCTAGGCAGGAAGTATAGGCGGGACTAACAGAGAGGAGAAAAGAACAGGAAGGTGGGAGGAGACACTGCCAGCCACAGCCAGGACAAGCAGCATGTAAAGATGCCGGTAAGCCACGAGCTACGTGGCAAGGTAAAGATTTATAGAAATGGATTAATATAAGATATAAGAGCAGTTAGCAAGAAGCCTGCCACGGCCATACAGTTTGTAAGCAAAATAAGTCTCTGTGTTTGCTTGGTTGGGTCTGAGCGGCTGTGGGACTGGCGGGTGACAAAGATTTGTCCTGACTGTGGGCCAGGCAGGAAAACTCTAGCAACACATCAAACATATGTTTTCCTCTCAATCATGTCAATTAGCATTCAAATTAAATGGTATTTCTAGTTCCAAGGAAAAATGAAGTCTTTCTTTTCTATTCCCAAAGCAGATTATTACTATCTTCATGAGAGTCAGGGCAAATGGGATTTATAAATCCACTAGTTCTCCTGTCATTTTCTCTCCTTCCTTCATTCTTACTGCTCCTCAAGAATTCCTCCAAAGATGACCAATGTCGTTCTTGGGGCTTTTTGGATCTAGCAGCAGTCTATGACCTTTTGCCATATTACTTGTTCTAATAGTGCTGGGATTTTTACCCCTACTTAAAATCATAAATTCCCTTCTCTTGACTCCTGCATACCTTCTGTTGGATTTTCTCCTCCTTTTCAAGTTGCTCCATGTATTAGTCAGAGTTCTCTAGAGGAACAGAATTTATAGAATGGGGTGTGTGTGTGTGTGTGTGTGTGTGTGTGTGTGTGTGATTTATTAGAATGGCTTACTGGCTGTGGTCCAGCTAGTACAACAATGCTTGTTTACCAATGGAAAGTCCAAAAATCCAGTAGTTGTTTAGTCCATGGGGCTTGATGTCTTAGTTGGTCTTCAGTCTACATGGAATCCTGAAGAAGTAGTTCTAATGCCAGTGAAGGAATGAACTTGCCTGTGAGGGCAAGAGCAAGAGCAATGAAGCAAAAAGAGAGCGAGCAAGCTTCCTTTTTTCATGTCCTTTATATAGACTTGAAGGTCACCTCAAAAGACCTGGATTAAAGGTAGACCTTCCCACCTCAGAAGATCCAGATTAGAAGTAGGGGTTTCCCCTTTCAAATGATATAATTAAGAAAAAAAAAATCCCTCATAGATTTACCCAGACACCTGGGTTTAAATCATTCCAAGATCTAGTCCAGTGCTGTGGATGTTGCTTTGTATAAATAAAATGCTGATTGGCCAGTAGCCAGGCAGGAAGTATAGGTGGGACAAGCAGAGAAGAGAATTCTGGGAAGTGGAAGGCTGAGGCAGAGAGACACTGCCAGCTGCTGCCATGACAAGCGAGATGTAAGGTACCAGTAAGCCACGAGCCACGTGGCAACTTATAGATTAATAGAAATGGGTTAAGTTAAGATATAAGAACAGTTAGCAAGAAGCCTGCCACAGCCATACAGTTTGTAAATAATATAAGCGTCTGTGTGTTTATTTTATAAGTGGGCTGTTAGACTGCCAGGGCTTGGTGGGACCCGGAGAGAAAACTCCAGCTATAGTCAACAATCAAAGATTGCCACCACACTCTTATTCTGTCCCACTCACTGGTTCTTCCTTTCTTTTTTATCCTCTTCATGCTAAAGGACTTTCAAAACAGTCCTAGGTTACTCTTCTTTTTAAACTATACTAATACCTCTGCTTCTTTGTCTGATCCTATGGTTTTAAATAGCTTCAAATCCTAAATTTTATTCAGTTGGACAAGGCTTTTTTTTCTGACACATACAAATTCTAAACTTCTGCTCAAGTTTTCCATTTGAATATGAAAATATACATTATACATACATGCCCACACCCAGATTTCTAGTCTGTTCTTCAACAGATTTGTCTATCCTAAAACATGGAATCCATGGCTCATAGGTTCTGTTAATCTGGAAGAGATGGAATAGCTTGGTAGCTATTAGTTAAAGGCACATTAATAAAAACAGCAATAGCTATACACAAACAGCAAACTAACGTGTAATGCACCGATCCTGTCACCAAACTAAAACAATTTTTCTAGCTGTGCAACAAAACCACCATTGAAACAGTGAATTTTCTATAAATATAGTTTTATTCATGAAGCAGCAAAATATGAAGAAATCTGCACACCAAATCTATGTCATTGAGTCTATGGCTTGGGATATTTAGGAACACAAATGAGACAAGAGTTATTTGGATCTAACTTCATTATATATTACCATCATGACCTACATGTCAGAAAACAAGTAACGGACATCAGAGGAAGTTCAAGTGATTTAGACTTTATTGGGAAAATAAGAGGCAGTGGTTTATCCAGGTTTTCCTACAATTTCAATATCTGAATTCTAGTGATTCATGGTTGTAGAGCAATAATAAGTGATAGTGTTTATCTTAGTTTATGTTTTCAATCATGATTTTTTTTTATTTCTAGAGGTAGTGGCTATTTGCAGACTTTAAAACATATGTAAAGTCTGATAAGTAAACTAATGAATATATTGCTAAAATGGCATAATTGAATAATTCTAATTTAGAGAAGCATTTCCCTTTGCTACATCAAAATAAGACATTTCCAGCCCAAATCTGGCATACATGGGGTAGTAAGCAATCTCCAGACATAATACCTTCCTCAGGACCTATTGGTGATTGACTGCTGCTGGATTAGGAAATTTTATTTTTTTTTATTTTTGAGAATGGTCATTGGTAGGTTTTCCATGCTCCAGTGGATGACCCTATAGCTACGTGTGCACACACACACTATACGAACTGACACAGTTGCTATGGTGGTTTGAATGAGATATTGTCAGGAGTTGACAATTTCCATTTCAATGCTTGGGCAGCAGTTGATGGCCTCTGTGGGGAGACTTAGGTGGTGTGGTCTTGCTGGAGAAAGTATGTCACTGGGCGCAAGGCTTATATCATTTCAAGTTTGGTCTCTCTGCTTCCTGTTTTGTGTCTGAGATGTGACCCCTCAGCCATGCTGACACTCTTCCCAGCCATAATGGAGATGGACTCTTACTGTTCTGCAACTGGAAGCCTCAATATTTTAAAAAATAAAGTAATAATAACTCCTTTTACAAGTTGCCTTGATCATGGTATTTCGTCACAACACTATATACTATATATAGTTGGGAGAGTAACTTATTGGAAGGCATATAGGGGGAATTGGAGGAGGGAGATAGGGGGTAAATAGGACCATGTTTCATTATATACATGTGTGAAAAGAAAGTCTCAAAACAATAATGAACTTAAATAAAACATAATACTATTAAGTACATTAGATAGTATTTATTAAAAATAAAACTGACACTTGATTAACACTATTTTTCTTAATTAAAATATTTTATATCAATGGGCATAATTTATTGACAAGTAAATTTAGTTATAGTACTTATCAATTTATCCAGATAGTGTTTTAAAAGTATTATTCAGATATTTGACCCCATTTTAATAGTTTCATAATCTATTATGCAATATCATGTTTCCAAGTAAAAATATGAACATTTTAGTCATGGCTTAGACATGTGTGATTAACTTTCATTACCTTCTGAGTGGTATCTACTTTGTGCTTACATATACCCACACGCAATGAATATTTATAACTGATGGCCTTAGGAATGTCAAGATTATACGCTAGACTGTACTAAATGCATCTGTCAGTGCTTTCAAAACTGTGTATGCCATTCACATTTCTTGTTAAAATGAGAACTAGAAAGTTCTTATAAAAATAGATGTGATAGCACATGCACACATATACCCAAATTAGCTTCAAAGTCTATGTGGTTTCTCTTTTTCTTAAATGAAGATTGTGGAGCTTCATGCTTTTCGTTTGTTGATATACAATTTGTATTACATTTCCATAAATCTAATTTTATTTGTTTATTTTTATTCATCAGTTATCTTCACAACAAAGCAATTCAGCTTTTGTGTTCAGGTTTTTGAATTAGCTAGAAACATGAGCTACTCAATTTTCTCTTTGTAATGTAGATATTAATGTAGTATAAAACTCATTATTACTATGGGGTAAAAAAAAAATACATTGAAATGCTGCAGACCAAATCCTGATGCTTGTACCTACTATAACTTTTAGTAATGAGAACTTGTTTATGTAAGGTGATTTAATACTTTTGCAAAGCACACTGAATTACACTTTTAGAGTTACCATAAAATAAATCCCATGGCAATCAAAGGACATGTCTGTAATCTCAGTTGCTTGGGAGGCTAAAGTACAATTATTTGAACCTGGGAGTTCCAGATCATGTCTGGAAGGGTGAAAGGTTAAAGAAAGGAAAAACACCATGAACCAAAATAGTTCATAATCAAACTGTAAGGGGTTTTGATTAGTTCCTTCCTTGGTTGGAAAATGAACTCCCTCCCAGGGTTCTTTCTTTTGTGTTTCTTCTTCTTTAGAGAACATGAGTCATATTTGGGTAAGGTTCACCTGACCTGCCTCATTTTAGTGGAAATAGCTCTTTAAGGGCATGCTATCTAAATAGTCATTTTCTCTAACAATTAATAAATAAGACCTTTTGAAACTAAAATGGTTTTGTACAGGGTAGAAAAGGGGAGCTGGGAGATATAATAACATTAAAAGATTTTTCAGAATAGTCATATGTAAACCTACTACTATAGAATCTTTCAAAAATATGTCTGTGCATATACATGAAAAGTTAAAATGAAATTATCCCATAATGGGGCAATAATGCCTGTGGCTAGAGTTTTCCTGCCTGGCCCACAGTCAGGATAAATCTCTTTCACCTGCCAGTCCCACAGCCGCTCAGACCCAACCAAGGAAACACAGAGACTTCTATTGCTTATAAACTGTATGGCCGTGGCAGGCTTCTTGCTAACTGTCCTTATATCTTAAGTTATCCATTTCCATAAATCTATATCTTGCCACATGGCTCGTGACTTACCGGCATCTTTACATGCTGCTTGTCCTGGCGGTTGCTGGCTGGCAGGCTGGCAGGCAGTCTCCTTCTGCCTTCCTGCTCTTTTAATTCTCTCTGTTAGTCCCGCCTACTTCCTGCCTAGCCACTGGCCAATCAGTGCTTTATTAGCAACACATTTGCCATACAGAATATCCCACAGCAAATGCCCCCTATACATCAAAGACTAACAAACAAAAAACATAGAATCAAGCATAAGTTACATTTTTTGGAGTCATTGACCAGTCATTAGAGATCCCAAAGGCCCCAAAACACGACAGGCTATAATCAATAACAATAGTTCATCCTTCAGAATGTAACAGTAAGATCCTATGGCTAAAGAAGCTACATCTTTGAAGCATAAAACATGCAAAATAAAACTGCCTCTGACCTGGATTCTTTAACATTATTGGTTAGCATTCACAGTGCTGGGAGTGCCATGTATGCCAACAAAGCAGAAAAGTAACCATTAATTATACCTGTGAACCTTGTGAGCTACAATAATGACTGGTTGAGCAAGACATGCTTGCTGTGGGATGTTGTTCTGTTCTGTATGCTGTGAATATGTGTTTCTCTGATTGGTTGATAAATAAAACAGTGATTGGCCAGTAGCCAGGCAGGAAGTATAGGTGGGCAAGCAGACGAGGAGAATTCTGGGAAGAGGAAGGCCAGAATCAGGAGTCACCAGCCAGATACAGAGGAAGCAAGATGACCAAGCAGAACTGAGAAAAGGTACCAAGCCATGTGGCTAAACATAGATAAGAAGTATGGGTTAATTTAAGTGTAAGAACTAGTCAGTAATAAGCCTGAGCTAATGGCCAAGCGGGTATAATTAATATAAGCCTCTGTGTGCTTACTTGGGGGACGCAAGTGGGAGAGATTTGTCCTGACCGTCAGCCGGCCGAGACACAGGAAAACTTCCAACTACACTAATGCAATAGTGGCATGAGCATCATGAGAGTAAACAACTGCTCTCTGATTGAATTTGGGGCTCATACTATAAGATAAAACCCATACATGGTATCATTATTGAGCCGCGAAACTTTGGCTAGACAGCATAGACTTGTAGAGAAACCTACTATTACTATGCCTAATAGACAGTATTAAATCAACTCCTATTGACCTTTCATTATAACCACCAATTAAGGCATCTCTCAACTCTTACCAGAGAAGCTCCTGTTTGCAGTAGATGATGATTAAGCTAGAGATGCACAGTTGGCAGAAAACAAAAATGAAGAATGCTCAGCCTTAAAGGGAACCATAGTCCCTCATCCACCGTCTAAGGGATCATTGTAACATAGTGGGTAGAAAGAGTGTAAGAGCCAGCATGGTGGATGACAATAAAAAAATATGTCTTCTGGACATAGGAGGACAGATGCACATATAAATGTACTGTGGTTGTGACAGCATGCATAAGACTTGTGTAAGCTGAAGGCAGACCAAATCACATCATGGAGACAGAGAGTTGGATACAAAATCTCTCCCATAAGTGAGAGCTATGGGAGACAATTTTTAGCTGCTGGACAAGGAAGTATAATTTTTTGTAAGAATGTATCCCCTGACAAGACAACCATGTTCCAGCAGAATGTCATATGTTCAGGAATATTTGGGCAGAATATTTGACCTTAATGGAGAAAAGGAAGACACAGAGTTGGGTGTAAATCTAAGGATTGTTGGATATGGAAAAAGCTAAAGGAGAGAGGGTAAATAGGATCAAAATATGTACAGTCAAATAACCAATAAAGCCAGACATAAGTAAATGTCATTTTCTGTGGTATTGAAGCTTAAAACATCAACATATAAATTTGAAGGGGACATACTTGAAGCCATAAAATAAATGTATACATTTGATAAGGGTTCTAGTCATTGCCTTGTATTGTGTTTGACTTGTTTACCATTATCTAAAATTTTAGATTTTAAAGTGATGAGACAAATATCTTTATCTACATTCATGGGAGAAAACTTGGTTTAACAATAGATATATGGTTCCATCCACTTTATTTCATATGCCACAATTTCATTCTTATTTATGGCAGAGTAAAATTCTATTGAGCATTAAGTTTGATATTTGCTTCATTTACTCACTGTGGATGGAACTCTAGGTTATTTTTATACTTTGTCTATGGTGAACAGTATAGAAATAAATGTGGAGTACAAGTATCTCTATTATATGCTAACTTAGAATTCTTTGAATTTATCATCCAGATAGTCTATTACTGAATCATATAGTAGTTTAATTGTTTTGTGGTTTTTCTTTTCAAGAAAGGTTTTCTCTGTGTAACAGCGTTGGTTATTCTGGAACTCATTTTGTAGACCAGGATGGCTTCTAATTCACAGAGATCCACTGCCTCTACCTCCAGCATGCTGGGATTAAAGGCATGTACCATCATGCCTGGCTTAAAATATTTCTTTGATAACCCTCCATACTGATTTCCATAATGGCTACACAAATTTGTAGCCCACAAAAGTGAATAAAAGTTCCTTTTACTCCACATTTTATTTAGCACATATAGCTTCTTTATCTTGATAATAGCCCCCGAACAACATTGATACAAAATATCAACATAGTTTTAATTCAATTTTCATTAGCGGCTAAGGCTATTGAACACTCTTACAAACATTTATTGGTCATTTGTATTTCTTCCTGTGAGCCCTGTTTATTCAGTTCATTAGTTCACTTGCCAATGGGATGGTTTGACTTCTTGTTGTTTATTATTTCAGTCTGTTTATAGACTGTCAACACTAGGCCCCTGTTCAGTGTATGGCTGCAAATATTTTCTCCCAATCTGAGTAGTGTATAAGTATAAATTACCTTGCTAATTTTTCCCTTTGTCTTGCAGAAATTTTATAATTTTATGCACACTGTTTGAAGTTTCTTGGGGTTGTTCCCAATGTTGAGTCTTTTTCAGAAAACCCTTGCCTATACTGACACATTGAAATGTTTTCCTCTGGTAGTTTCAGGTGTGAAGGTCTTTGGTCTATTCTGAGTTTATTTTAGGAACGTGAAGTTACATTTTTTATATGTAGAGACCCAGCTTTCCCAAAACCACTTGTTGGATATGTTATCTTTCTGTGGCATGTTTTTGACAGCTTTTGAACAAAAAAGGTGACTTTCACCATATGGGTTTATTTATAAATCAGCTATTCAATTCTATAATTCACTTTGATTCCAGAACCATGCTGTTTTTGTTACTACGGTTTTGCAGTAAAGGCGTTTTGAGATTGAGATTAAGCATTGTGAAACTTAATATTGTCTTTTAAAATTACAATATCAAAATGATTCTAATATCCTATAATTTTATCAAGTGTCATTATTACAACATTCTAAAGATATTACTCTTTTCATTGTATCGTACTTTATAGAACAAAATAAAACCAAGTACTTTTTCCATAATAGACTGTAAATTCTTATACACTGAATAACATTCCTTGTAGTTGTTTGTTACATTTTGTAGTTTTTAATTAGGTGGGTTATCAAAATAAAAATAGCACTTTCATAATGTGGAAATGTGTTCAAGTATTTCATTCAAGCACACAATAGTATTTCTGAATGTCATCATTTAGTTAACAAAATAAGGCAATAAAAATGCTTCCAACTAAAAGAAAAAGAAGGCATAAAGTACTTTCAGTGCCCTAGTTCTCATGAGTTTCCCTCAGTTGAAGGTAAAGAATGGAAACCTGAAATATTGATTACAAAATGAATTGCAAGCTAGACAAATTGGCTTAGTGATCCACCTCATAATACTGGTCCTTTTCTCATATTACATCACGATGTGTGCAAGTATTCCCTGAAACTAAGCAACTCATTCCTCCAGTGCAAGAGTAATATGTCTGAGAAGAAAATGAATTTATTACAACATTCCCACTCAAAAGAATGCACTTCATGGTTAGAATCAATTAGCACTCAAATTTTGCCCCACCGGCAGCAGCAGCATGAGATGCTAATACTGAATAATAATTTTAGAACATTATAATTCTAAATTTAGTTTAGTTCCTAATAGCGTTGAAGTTTTGAAAGCAAAATCCAATCTCACAGATTTTATAATTTCTGAATTTAGTACACTTACTTTTAAAATTCCCCCATGCCAAAAGAGAGAACATGTTTGTATGGGGAGCCTGAAAAAGTTATGCAAACAATGAAAAACCAAAGGTTTTTCTAGTAGTATGTACTTACAGATGTACTTATAGGTGTAATATTTTCTATATTCAAATTTCTCTGTGAATTAAAATCCAATTAATGATAATTAGAATGAAATTAATCACATATTATAATTTAAGTAAGTTGAATCTTTGGTTAAGGAGACCCTTGTAGTAAAAAATTGTGTTAAATTTTTAGAAAATTTTAAAATATGTGATTTGAAACAAAATTAAAACTTTTATGCAATAAAATCATATTCATTTTTTCTATTTATTGATATTTTAAACACAACAAATCAAGTTCTGTGGTGTATCAGATACCAAGCAACAAGAAAATGGCAATAAATTCTTAAAGGAAAGAGTCAGAAGTGTTCTCTTCATTCTAACTAGAAGATTTAGGTACTGTACTGTAAGACAGCCATCCTGTAAACAGTTAACCATCATGCTTAAACTGACTGAGGATATTAGATATAGTTGTTTACAGTAATAGGAAATTCATGGTTATTTTACACCTTTAGAAAAACATTAGTTCCAGCCTACCAGAGCTTACTCTGGAGGAAGCTTAGAATTACACACTTTCTACATCTGTGGCGCATGTTGTGTCCCTCAGTCATCTAATCACACTAATGACTGAGATAGAGACCATTGATATGAGATTGCTGTTTGGGGGGGACTTTGTCCAGCAATGTGTAGTTTCATCAGGGTAGGGCGGAAAGCAAGTGGAAACCCAAGTGCCTTGCACTGTCCTGGGACTGCTGTCTAGGTTTCAGCCTATGTAAGACTGTTAACTGGAACCACAACCAAAAACTTTGCTTTTCACTTTTTAAACTAGATAGATTTATGGAAGCAAATTTTTCCATATTTGCCTTATGTAAATATCTTCTATTTTTGTAGCTATTGCTTTCTGTAATTATCTATCCCATTAAATCTAATTCAGCAGATAGCACGAAAACATCACGTTTAAGTGAAGTACTGATATCTGTGAAGTGGTGTCAGAAAGTAGCTTGTATTTACAAAAAGAGAGACGATATCCTACCAACTTTTCTCATTTGAATGTGTTAAATCTCAAATACAAATCACAATTAATCATACTTACATTTTGCAGTAGCATCAGTATATCTTGCTGAATGTAAGTCATAAAGCTGTGTCAAAAAACATTAAATCAATTTAAAAAGTGTCCAAATGTGAAGTAAAATGTGATGATTTATTCTGTTTGAGGGTTTTTTGTTATAATTTCAGTTTTTTCAAACACATGATTTAAAAGGCAATAAAAGTATATTACAAAAATATGTCTTAAAGTACAAATAAACCATGATTTTTTTTCTAACAGAGCTGTTTAGTGACAATATGTCACTTTATTAGTTATTGAAATATTTCTGGAAATGCAAATTCTGCTCCATTAGACTTGGCCAGGAATAAATAGGAGCCACTCACAGCTTATTTAGTATTTTATACTCATCATAAGTTCTACATGCTCCTAGTAATTGGATGGATATGACCATCACATATTTTATAAGATTAATTGAGTTTGAGTTTTTAAAAAGGACCTTTGAAAATCAATTACAAAGTTGACCAAAAAGGTTTCCTAGCCATCAGAAATTAATCTCTAAATATGTTTTATGAGATATGCCCAGTGTGTTCTCATTTGTCTTTAATATGAGTTTGGGAACATATTGGATGAATCTAACTCAATATCTTAACAGAGAATAAAATAAAAAAGACATTTACAGTGAAGCAAAAATATAATGAATACAATTTAAGTTTTAAGGAAATAGTATGCAAGTCTTATTTAGTAAATTTGTGTCAAATGGTTGTTTATCAAAGCAAATTGTTCATGTTACTTGAGATTAATTCAGAAAGGTTTTTTTTAATGGGTGTTTTAAAAGGATGACTCGTTGATCATCCAAGAAAGTAACCAAAATAATTTTACCCAAAATAGAATATCTTCATGTTTATGTAGCTCATTTCAATGTGTTTATTGTTTCTTCAGAAATTCCAAGTGAGTGAATGATTTTATTCAAACTTTTGTGGGCCTTTAATCTATATTACTACTGATCATCACTCTCTAGTACAAGTAAAGAAATTATGAGCAAAATGTTATGGTGTGCAAAGCACTTCTTCAGTCTTGTAAGGCTTCTGTGTGCCCTGATTCTATGTGGTTATCCTTAGGAATCTGATTATCTTGACCTTAGACCTTGATCTTTAATCCACATACTTTTTTTTAATCCACTGAATTTGTTTTATAATCAATTCTATTATTTCATTGCTTTATCATTGATTACTCCTTTATAATCTATGTGGCTCAGGTTTCAACACTCACCTTTAAACAGAAAGCTAGAGAATACCTTTCCTGAAAAGAGAAAGGATGATTTCTGTTTTCATATCAGACTCTTCATTTTAGAAAATGTCCACTAAGGTCTAGCCAGGTGAATCCACCTGATCCATCCTTCTATGCATCCTGTTCAAGCTCCAGGTCTAACCTCTCCACCCAGTGTCCTGGCCTCATCTGACTGCCTTTGCAGACACTGTCCCAACCTCGAGCCTTCAACCTGCCTATTTGACCACAAACTATAGGTCCTAACATGCCACATCCAATCTCTCTAATCAGCCAAAATATGCATATCTTTTGCCAGGGTCTGGCCCCATGATGTCATCAGATTCTGCGCTACACACACCCTCCCTAAACCCCAGATATCCCCCAAAACTCCAGGCTTCACCAGGATGCACATCCTGCTTACTAGCCCAGCCACCTGTCTCCAACTGACTGCATTCTTCCTAAGCCATATCCAGCCTTCATCCCCAGCTCAGCCCACACATCCCATTTGGCTCCAGTCTGTTCTGTCCATATCAGATACAGAATGAACAAAAGAAGTCCACATGCTCAGATTGTCAGATTGCATTGCAATGATGCAAACAATATGAAAGATCAAGATACTCTCTTTAACCCTTCCTCAAATCTACCAGTTCTGTAGACGTGTTCAACAATGAGAATGATGTAGTTAACCCCAAGGTGCAGAATTTAAAAGAATAATCATAAACTTTGTCAAGTAATTCAAGGAATGAATTTTAATATAATGAATTCAAAGAGAATATTCATCTGAGTGATGCCCAAGAAAATACAAACATAAGGCTAATGGAAATAACAGAGACAATCCAGGGTTTGAAAATAGAATTCCATAAAGATATAGACACATTGAAGATGACTCAAACGTAAATGAAGATGGAATAGAAAAACAATATATCCGAAGTAGAATACTTAGCAAAAATCCTTACTATTAAAATGAATCAAGCAGAAGATAGAATATTGGGACTCAAAGATAAAGCAAAAGACCTAGACAAAATAAGCAAAGAATATGAAAAAAAATTAAAACAGAGGAAATGAATATACAGGAAATGTCACAAAAAACCAAACCTTTGAATTGTATGAACAAATAATAGAAAAAAAAATCCCAAATCAATGGTATAGATCATATCTTCAACTAGACTGTTGAGAAAATCATTACCAAATTAAGAAAGCACATACCTATTCAGATACAAGAAGCATGTAGAACACCATACAGACAAGACCAGAAAGGAAACATTCCACAGTATATCATAGTTAAAGAACCGAGTATGCAGAACAAGGATGGGGAATTGAAAGCCATACGAGATTAAAAACAAACAACAACAACAAAACCCCCACAAGTCACATATAAAGAAAAATGCATCAAAATAACAATTGATTGCTGAATGGAAACTTGGAAAGCTAGGAGAGCATGGGAAAAAGTGTTCCAAGTCCTAAAAGTTGAGGATGGCCAACCTCAACTAATGTTTGTTTCTAGAAAAACTAACAGCTATACTTGAAGGAGAAAGGAAAATGTTCCATGATAAATGTATATGCAGCAGACAAAACATAAAGAAAATACAGGAAGCTGTATTTTGAGCTGAACAAATGATTAGCATAGCCAAGAGACTGTAACAGAGAAGGGAGGCAGAGACAGACAGAGAGACAGAGAGGCAAGGAATACCGCATTTCTTCATGCTTATAAAGTCCTAGGGGTCATAAGAGGCAGTAACAGATAAATCCATATGACCTAGTTCCAATAATCAGAAACTTTTACTCTGGGTATTGAATACAAAACTTTCTGTATTAAAACTTAAGTCCTTATATGTAGCTCATGATTGAAAAAGCAGAGCATATCTAAATTTAACATCTAAAACTACAAAACTCTCAGCAGCCAACATAAGAGAAACTTTCTTTAAACTGAATTTGGCAAGGGTTTCTTATGCATGGCATCCATAGAAAAGCAGCCAAAGAAATAAACTGAACTTTACCAAAATTTCAAATTTTTTTTTAAGCATCACTGGACACTATTGGGGAGGTGGAATGGAATCCTACACTAAGGGATGGAATACTTGAAAATCACATTTTGACATGGATACTATATGTAGAACATATAAAGAATGCATTTGTATCAATGATGACACCACCAACAAAGAATTTATGCAAGCACTGGGCACAGAGATGTCAGAATGGTAATAGAATATGTGGTGATACTGTGTCCTCCAATATATTGTGCACCCTAATAAACTTATCTGGGGTCAGAGAACAGAACAGTCACTAAAAAGACAGAGGCCAGAAAATGGTGGTACACACACCTTTAATCCTGCCACTTGGGAGACAGAGATCCATCTGGATCTCTGTGAGTTCAAGGCCACACTGGAAACTGCCAGGCATGGTGACACATATCTTTAATTTCAGGAAGTGATGGCAGGAAGCAGAAAGGTATATAAGGCGTGAGGACCAGGAACTAGAGGCTTTTTAAGTTTTTAGGCTTTTAGCAGCAGTTCAGCTGACATCCATTGGGATGAGGACACAGAGGCTTCCAGTTTGAGGAAACAAGATCAGCTGAGGAATTGGCAAGGTGAGGTTAGCTGTGGCTTGTTCTGTTTCTCTGATCTTTCAGTGTTCACCCCAATATCTGGCTCCTGTGTTTTTTATTAATAAGACTGTTTAAGATTCATGTTAGAAGAGTAGAACCTCCCTGGACTCATAGCCTCACAGAACCTCAGCTTAAACCTCTCTACCTATGCACAACCATATCTTCACAAAAGCCCAGGAATGCAGGTGAGATGTTAGAGCAACATGGTAAGGGATTACAAATAAGAAAACTGGATTTTATAAGATAGCAAAGATACTCGTATACTTTTCCTAATACCTGTTCCCCAAACCTGGCAGCACAATACACTAAGATGTTCTTTATGTTGGGGAAGAAGACTGCAGTGAGCCCCAGACTTTGTCTCAGCCTTGTTATCCTTGCCACAGTGAAACCTAGAAGGGAGATAGTTCCTAGCCTCCAGATTCTAGATCAGACCTGGGTTCAGTCCTGCTCGGGCTGCTTGCTGACCCTAGGACCAGGGTAGTCTCTGGGTTCTAGTTTCCAGGCATATATTTGCCCACCTAGGCTCTAGACTTACTGCAGTGGCAAGATAAAACCACCAGCCCCAGGACCCTAACTGGCCTCTATAATCCCAAGTTCCAGTAGATACAGAGTACATGGTAAACACCTTAAACTACACTCCAGAAGATACAGGGTCTAGTCACAATGCAAGCTAGTACTGGGTCACTAGACCAAGCTCTAGGCAAGTCCCTAGACTGAGGATCCAGGATCTACCAGAACAATACCCTCAAAAGTCCTGAACATTCCTTACAGCCCAAGCCTTCAGGTGCATTCCTGTGTACCAAGTTTCCAAGCCTATCCTAGAAATAAGATAACCTCTGTTGCCTCAGACTTCAGAAGTCCTTGATAGATTCATGTTTCAGGCTGGTACCCATAAATCCATGTTCCAAATAAACACAAGCTTCAAGCTTACGTAAATCCAGTTCCCAGACTCATCCCAGTTGACCTCAGCATTGTGTAAGCTCTCATAAACCCAGGCCCCAAGCTTGTACCTGTGGGCTCAGATTTATCTATATCCTAGAATCTAAGTTTATTCTTTTGGATGCAGAAGCCAGGCCTATTATAGTAGACCTAATCTATAACTCTACCTCAGTGGATGAGGAGTCCAGACCCAACACTATGATCTACAACACTAGCCTACTGTAGATTCACATGTCAGGTTCATCTACACTAACTCAGGTACCAGACCCACCTACCTAGAAAACCCAGCAGGGAATTTTGTCATGAATTCTTCAGATAGGCTGTCCATGCTTTCAATGCAACCAGACTTGAAAGGCTTTTTTCACCTCTAGAAGGTAATCCGTCAGAGTGGAACAAATGTTTACTTCTTCAGAAGGGTGGATTCCAATACAAGGCCACAGACCAAGAATCCCTGAGGAAACATGATGCTGTCAAAGGGGTAGGTGCTATGCTATTTAGTCTCTGAGAACAGCTCAACTGAGTTTGTGATGGTACGTTGAATGTTGAGTAATTAGGATAATGGAATAGAAATAATTGTGCTTCATTTATACAGCTAAAGAATAATACTTTAAGGCTTCAATATATTTTGAACTAATGGAAATAATTAAGTGGATTACAATCACTGAAAAATACACATTCATCTAGAATTAAGAAATTCAATGCCTCTATGAGTTGTGAAAATTTAGAAACTTTTCAAAGGACCACATGATTCCTTCTTTATATGTTCTCAGACATATAAAGACATTGCATGCAGAGGAAATAAAATATCACCACTATTGTGTTAAAATCTACAACAATTTCTTTTTTAACATTAATGGATTCAGGTAAAAGCTTTGTAACATATATTTAGTAGCTTTCCTATCTGCAAAAACAATTATTATCAAACAGTGAAGGGGAAACTTGAAATTTACTATTAAAAACATATAAAGAACATACTTGTACAATTCTGACACCTGGTCAGACAGAGAGCCACAAGAAATTGAAAGATATATTTTACTCTTAAATATAAATATATTGAAAAATTCCAATTTGTCTTAATCTACAAATGCTGTGCAAAAAATTAGGAAATTCTCCAAAGTGTATTTTAATAAGCAAGTAATAATGTAATCAAACACCTGTGAGAATATTTATAAGAAAATTGATGTTAAATAAAAGAATGAATGAAACAGCTTTATGCACGATGAATATCGTGTGAATTAAAAACTTTTGTTAGGATTTCAGCAACACTTTATGTTTAATAGGCGTGGATGTTTTATTTACCCTCAAACATTAAAAACGTAATCAAGTCTTTCAAATTTAACATCTTGCTCTTATGATCAATCGTCTGTCGAATTTTTGTGTGATCCCTCTACATCTAGTGAGAACAGAGTCATACCCCAGGTCTTTGATCTAAGTGCAGTGAAGACATGCTTGTGTGGTAATGCTGAACTTCCTCCCTGGAAGGGCTTTACTCTCCAGGTCATGGTGACCCTCTCTGCTATACAAGAGCTAGAGAGCTTGTCAGCAATTAGAAATGCACATCAATGTCTGTGCTGATCAAGCAGGGGCTGAATGCAACTGAGTAATGAATTCATGTAAGTGGCCTTGCTCAGACAGCTTGTGCTTGCCCATCCAATCCCAAGGAGATTAGTATGTTCTTTTGTGCTTTTTAGTGCAGCACAACAATATATGCAACTTATCTGTAGAATTTACTTTCACCAATACATTTATTATTACATACCCATCTCTAAGTCCTTCAGGTAAGCCTAGTGCAAATTATTAGAACTAATATTTTTGGATGATCTAATTCATGGACTACCTTAAAGGCAATAGATATTGACTAGTAAAATGGAGGCAAGATACCACAATCCAATTCTGTACTAACATTGCAAAAGGTACTTTCCATTTAGTCTACGTTTAGTGTATGTATTTATGGAACAATGACTTTCCTTAGATGAATGCGGGCTAGCAAGACACTGTGTTGATGCTGTGCCACCTGTCTGCATTTATTTCTCCTAATTTCACTTCCCCAAATTGCTGTTTTTCTTTCCAAAGAAATTAAATCATCTGGGTATTGTTTGTGCACTCATGTGTCTTAAAGTCAGACACAATGTTATTTTTTCTTCTAGAGAGAACCAGCATTATTCTGCTCATGAAATGAGTCTTATAATTAGAGAAATTAAGGCGTCCAAGCAGTTTCAAGTTCACTATTTTGACGTAAATAAGAATTATAAAAGCAAATTTGTAGAGCTTAGTTTAGCTAAAATTGTCACTCTGACTTAGAACTTCAGTAAAAGTAATTCTCAGTAGGTAAAAGACCCTTGCTTAATGTAAGACAATAACTTTGTTTACCTTTAATTAAAAAAACACAAACAGCACTTACAGCCAATTAGTATTCATGAATATTGACATTTAATTCCCTGAAGGCCTGTGAAGAGGTCATTGATGTTATTTTAGACTTTAGTCAATTGAGAAACAGGTATATGCTTTGCCTAAAATCAGCCAGCTTCTAACAGGTACAGCCACTCTTTAACCCACGTGGTCTCCCACTGGTCTGAATGTGACCTTTTTGCCTGCATTTCCAGTTACCAAAACAGTTATTGTGATGTGATGTGATGTGATGTGATGTGTGTGTGTGTGTGTGTGTGTGTGTGTGTGTGTGTGTGTAGGGGAGGGCTAAGTTCTTTGAATTGCAACCAGAAATTTTCCATAGTTTTATAACCATGAGGATGGAAAAATAATGGGAAATTTTTTAAAATGTTATTTTTAAGAATAACTGTAAAGGTTCTTGTAGTGTGGGAAGTAGATATTGTAGGAGGCAAGAAATAATATTTAAATCATAGGTCTGAGTAACAGATTATAAAGTTTGAGCCCACACGAAAATGAAACTTCATTTTAAGACTTATTCACAACGTCCTGGAAGAACTATAACCATGTTTTTCTTTTATTTAAATTAATGGAATGGTTTAGACGTACTCGAGGTAGACAACAGTCCATTGTGTTGCAATAAGTAAACTCATATACTGTTGCATCTAGGTAAGGAAATATTACTGGAAATGAATGATGACATTTACCAATTTCATGTTGCCATTTCAATTTGTAAACAATGGTATGGAAATATGTTGTTCCTCAAGAAAGTATCTAGTTCCCTATTTTATTCTGATAACTGCTTTTTAAAGATTGGTAGAGAGGAATCCACAGCTACTTTAACCTGAGAATTTATTTCACTTGATTTTGTTTTTAAAGAGAAATCTAAGAAGGAAGACATATCGTAGTTGAAAATCTATGGCAGGAATCATCAGGAAATGCCCAGACTTAAAGAATGGCAGAATTATTCATTAATAATTGAATAAAGGCATATTTTACCTTAAAATATTCCATGAGGAGCAGTCAGCAAAAAGGATAGATGTAGGATTTCTCCCCACTGTCTAATCAAAAATATAACAAGGGTGGAATTAGGGTGACTTGGCTGCAATATCTAGCACCTTGGTGGTCAGGGCTGATTTGGGTGACCTGTGGTCTAAGTAGGCACTACTTTCCTTCTTCAACATTCCATGTATGTCCTTTCTGAAGCTGCGGACTAGTGGGAGGGAATGACTCCCTCATATGTGTGGAACCTTTTAATGTCATGAAAACATGGAGCGGCTGCCTTCTCCTGCCAGAGCCTCCAAACAAGCTCTTGAGAAGACGGTAGGGGCCAGGGAGATGGCTCAGTAGTAAGAACACTTTCTGAGTTAGTCTGAAGACATGGAGTTTAGATCCCTAATATCCATATGAAAAGCTAGGTGTGGTTAAGTGTACATACTTTGAAACCTGTACTTGCTGTGGGGGTGGGTACTGGGTGTAGGGTGGGTACTGGGTGTAGGGTGGGTACTGGGTGTAGGG
>CABHPP010143175.1:0-59583 GCA_902168425.1 Peromyscus attwateri
TGTCCTGGACTAAATAAAAAGGGATACAAAAGAAAGCAAGTTAAGAACCAACATTCCCTCCTACCCCTCCCCTCCAATGTTTCCTAATCTTCTGGGAAAAACATATCATCAAGTCTATTGAAAATCATGTTAACCCAGCTAACCACAATCAGCCACATAGCTACTGAGTAGTTTTTGGTGCAGCTCCTTCTCTTGTCAAAAATGTATCCTTGTTCACAGCCCAGTTTGGAGGACTACTGTTTTAGTATGTTCTCGCACCTCCTGTAAGAATTCAAGTTCTACATACTGGTAGCATCTTAAAAAAAAAAAATGAGACAGAGTCTCTATGTAGCCCTAGCTGTCCTGACTCACTGTGTAAACCAGGTTGGCCTTGAACTCACAGAGATCTGCCTTGTCTCTGCCTCTCAAATGCCAGGATCGAAGGCATGCACCACCATGCCAAGCTTGGAGTCTAAAATTTTAATAGGAGCTATTGTGGACATGTCAGTTTTTGACAGGAATACACAATTGCCCCTTTCACTCTGGTAATGACTTTCTTCTTTTTCTCTCTAAGGTAACAACTAACGAAACCATGGCACTTGACCTTTTCCACTCCACAGTTATTATAGAATCCTTTGTGTTAATTTGTTCTTAAGAATTTTATTCTTACATTTCTACCTGAGACTTAGGACGATGAATTTCCTGAGCCTTGACAGACACCTGAACAATGTATACAGTGTCCCAAGAGGCTTGACAGACACCTGAATATTGCATTCTGTGGACCAAGATTTGACTAATACTCAGGTTAGACACAAACTTCTAAATTCTATGGGCTGGGGAGCAGTATGAAAGTAGAATGCTGGTTTATTGTATGCAAGGCTCTGTGTTCAATCCTCAAGATTACTACAAAAGACATTCCAAGTCTCTGCTCTTCACTACTTCAGAACTCCTATCTGCATAGACTTCTCACATTCTTGGCTTTGAATAAACTGAGGTTCATTTCTTCAAGTTGCTATGTATTTTTGTTGGCTTTTAGAATTGTTAATGTTTTTTGAAACTAAAATGTATGCATAAGTTTTAGTATGATGCAGTGACAAATTCTCTTCCTCTCTACTGGGGCTTGGCCTGCTCTTTCCTTTGTCAGATTCTGCAGTAGCTTCCTAGACCAATTCTTCAACAGACTGTTTTACTTCTCAAATTTCTGCCCTTCCTTCTGCCTCAAAAGTGTCCTTTTATAAATGCATCTTGTCCTCATGATCATTATTCTAAATCTCCTGACCTTATTTTTAAAGTGTCTTCTGGCTTTTAAAAATGTTGTTTCAGGTCCTGGTGATTGAAGGCAGGCAAATGCTCTACCACTAAACCACAGCCCCAGTCCAGTGGTCTTTCCTTTAAGTATTTCTGGTTTGGATAGAACCTAAAAGCCAAGTAGTTGTGCTGTCAAAATGTATCATCCTTTAGATTTACGGGTGCTTGTTTTTACCCTGGAGTTTTAGACTTCAGCACCAACACAAGGGAGAGGCTGAACCCTTATCCCTTTCACCACAGTTATCTCAGTGATTAAGGGTGGGTGCATGTGAAACCTGGCCCTGAGAGGCAGTGGGAAAACCAGAGTTAGTCTCCTTCTAAGACCTTCTAGTAAGATCTATAATCAGATCCCATCAATATTTGCTACCATTTTAAGAGGCTAAGTTTTCCCGATACAAATTAACAAATAGGTTTGATTAATTTTTTGCAAAATATCAATTTTATAAATACCAATGTAACAGGTGAAATACTACATGCAAACATTATATTTTGCATCTCCAGTCTTTAGCCATGTACAGTCTCATTTTTTACAATGTTAGTTCTTTTCACCTTCCATTATGCTGGTTCTTTTTATTTTTTATGCTTTTTTGTGTTTATTTTAAATATGTTATATAGTATCTTAAATGTTCATATACACAAACCTACTAAACATACATTACTGGAGAATGTTCAGTGGTTTTTCATTCTCAGAGACTACTATTGCATCTTTATAAATATATTCTTGAAACAAGGGGCTTAGATTTATTCCCAAT
The DNA here is from genome assembly GCA_902168425.1 of Peromyscus attwateri. Lineage (NCBI taxonomy): Eukaryota > Metazoa > Chordata > Mammalia > Rodentia > Cricetidae > Peromyscus > Peromyscus attwateri. Next base: position 2,040 of record CABHPP010143175.1, read on the forward strand.
AATAAGATTAGAAGACCCATGCATATGGTCACTTTATGCTCTTTGGTGCACATTGCCAAATTCTCTTTTAAAGAAAGATTCTATTCAATTAATAATTTTCTATTTTCTTACTTTTGTGTATACTTAGCTTCATATGCACAAACTTTTGTATATGACTAGACAAATCCTCTTCCACTTTTTATACCACTATGATTAATTTTTTAAGAGTACATTAAGTTAAAATGGCCATAGATGCTCTCATTAAAAAAAATTATTTCCAAATAGCTTTGTAAAATCTCTTAATTCTAATTTTAATTTATTTAACTAGGAATATAAATATAAAATAAGACAATGGGTTACTCTTCTAGATTCTAAGAATTTAGAGAGCATATGTTAGTCATTTTGAGATTTTAGGTGTCCAGCAAAAACAACATAATTTTTGAATCAGTGTTAACTTCTCCAAGTCGGCTGAAAAACCTGGTCCTCCCCCTTGTTTAGAACTGTGTAAGCCTCAGGGGTTTGCATTACACAAGTGAAAGAACTTTTTATCATTCCTAAGATCTGCTACTCAGATATTTAATTTGGTTTAGAATAAAATGTAAATATGTAACATCTTTTATCTAGAGAGTGCCATGCAGCACTTCACACCGACTGCTATCAAAGACCCTGAATGTGTTACATCTGTGTAGTGCAATGTAGTTCTCAGAACTTTGTGACCATTATGACTAACAGGGACCAACCAGCATTTCACATATTATGATGGGCAATTTTGTCAACTTTATATAATGTAGAACCATGGGGCGGGGCTATGGGGCACAGTGAGGCATTATCTAGATCACTCTGGCCCATGGCTCTGTCTGTGGAAAGCAACTTAATTGATGTGGAAAGATCCAGCTTGGGTTGTACTGTTTCCTGGATCAGGGCTCTGGCCCATACAAAGGTAAAGAATGTTAGCTAGCCAAGCAGTAAGCGTACATGCATTCATTTCTCTTTGCTCCTGACTATGGATGTCATGTGACCAGGTGTTACAAATTCCTGCTAAGATGGACTGAACCCTGGAATTGTGAGCTAAAATTAGAACCCCTTCTCCCCTAACTTGTTTGCCACAAGCAAACAGCTCAGAAATGAAACTCTATACACATCTTTAAACAGTGAATCCTCATTTTGGCTACAGAGCTAACATCTCAAATTCTTGTGGGTTTATAGTAATAAATACTTTTTCTCCATCATGGATCTATGCTGCAAAGCTTGAATGGGAACTATTTCCCATAGGCTTATGTGTTCGGACAGTTGTACTCCAGCTGTGGCTTTGTTTGGGAAGGTTGTGGAGGTAAGCCTTGTGGGAGAAAGTGCATTACTGAGAGAGGGCTTTGAGATGTCAGCTCAGCCTCTCTTCTTCTCTTTCCGCTTCTGGACTGCCACTCAGTGTGACAGGCTGGTCTCCTGCTCTGCCTGCCTTGCCTTCCCCACCATGATGGAATGGTGAGCTAGAAGAAACCCTTTCTCCCATAAGTTGCTTCTATCAAGGTATTGTATCACAGCAACAGAAAAGTAACTAAGACATATAGGTTGTCAGCTGAGTTCCGATTGGTTGGCCATGGCTCCAGCCTGTGGGTTTCTATCTACTCAACAAGTACCATGCAGCATGTGCTTCTTACAAATGTAAGCTGGCCAGTCAAACCACAAAAAGAATGTTTAGACATCTTACTGCTTGGGACAAAGAAGGGGTGGTGAGAAGGTTAGTATGATGTTTGTTGTCTTCCCCCAAACAAAAGCAGAAGGTTGAAACTTAGCATGTCACTGCCAGCTCAAAATACCGAATTGACACTCTTTGATTTTGCAGCTCTTAATCCCAGTTTGTTTGCATTTCTGTCTCTGACAACTGAAGGCATGGATGCCACCTATCCCCAGTGTAATACTCCAGTTCACTCCAAACCCTCACCAGCTCTGAGCCAATCAGTACGTCGGTTTTCTCACACTGAAGTCTGTTCATCTGACTAACCTTGTCATTCCTGATCCCACCTGCATTGTGGTCTTCCCTGAAGAAATTGTTAGCTGAGGAAGTCCTGAGCCAGGAACACTATCCTCACTGTTTCACACATGTGCTAGGTATTTGGGGGAACCAAAAAAAAAAAAAAAAAAAAAGAATTCCATGTGATAATTGTTGATTTCTAGGAGTTGAGATATGTGCTTGGCAGTAACCCCATCCAGGGACCGTTTGCCATATTAGCCACTCAACCTCAGGAACGTTGAGAGAAGACATTTTGAATATACTTGGAACCTTCTGGAATATCTTCACGAGGCCAGGTTTGTACCATGTCTTAACTATCATTAGAATTTGAGTGGTAGAGCTGTGCTGAAAAGTGCTTCCAAGGACACATTCATTTTGGAGCCTGGGATTTTCAAGCAATGTCAATTTAAAATGTGGTCTTTTTCCTCTCTCACAATAAAATTGCCAGTAAATTAGTTGTAGTCTGTAGACCTAAATGCCACAGTTGCAGAGTGAGAGAGTGGCTAATACTCTTGAGGTTTCTTGGGCATGTTGGGTTCAAAAAACTCAGTTTCTGAATGATGGCAGTTCCGGATAAGGGACTAAGTAGGAATAGTGGAGCTTTCAAAGGGGAAAATCTAGTGGGATGGCCAGTCTTAGTATAGCTCGTGATCTTGATAAAGCCCAACAACTGTGTAATGTGTCCAGAAATTTGCTTGGTGAATTAGAGTTGTATGGGGCCAACCAATTCTTCCCTCTCCTTCAACGTGAAGGGAAACGTGAAATCCCTTACTGTTGCTTGAGGTATAATGTGAAACATTGGTACCGGTATAAGGTGTTGGGAGGGACGCTGACTCTTCCTCCTGTTTTAATCATTTCTGGAATGTCTGTATTGTCTGTAACCTTCCACTTGTTAAAGGAAAAGTCGTTCCCTTTTCATTGCTAAGACTTTGAATGATACATCGTTTGGTGGTATTTAAATATTTGGCCCCTAGTGGACAGAAGTGTTTAAGAAGGACTAAGAGGTGTTAAGGATTAATAGCTCCTGCCATTCCCAGTTAGCGCTCCCCTCCCACTTCGCCTGTGGATCAGATGTAAGCTCTCAGTTACTCCTCCAGCACCAAGCCTGTCTTCAGGCTGCCATGTTTCCTGATATAAAGGTTATGTACTCTAACCCTCTGAAATTGTAAGCTGAAATAAAATTCTTTCTTTTTTAAGATGTTGGTTATGGTCTTCAAAACAGTAGAAAAGTAACTAAGACACATGGTCACTTTGAGAGGGAAATGTGCCTCAAAGGTTCAAATCTTAAGACTGCCATTTTCTGGAAATCACAGATAATGCACTTATATTAGTTGGATCTGGGTTTTCTTCTCTATGAGCAGTGGTAAACTATATCTCCTTCAAAGCATTGCTGAGTAATTAAATAAAATCACGATGTAAAGTACCAGAAACATCAGTTCTCTTTCAAGACAGATTAGTACCTCAACTATACAAACTATTACTCAAAGCCTTAGAAAAATCAATTTAAATTTAATGAAAAAGTGAGATATTTATACAGATTTATTTATTTATTCTTAATAAAAGAATTATTTTTTATTCTTAATATTTATTTTATTAAGAATAAATTTATTTTATTAAGAATAAATAATTTATTCTTAATAAAAAAAACAGAATGAGAAAAAAAACTTTAGATTTAAGCAGAGTAGAAGAAGTTATAGTCTTATGACTTAGATGTACTTGTTTCCAGTCACGATTAGCATTAGTTTTATACAGAAAAACACCATGTAGAAAGGATGGCCTTGTTGTAAGGGCAACTGAAGAAGCACAGCTAGCGAAGTATACGGTTTGGCACACACTAATTACCCAGCATATTTTTGCACATAAAATATTTACTCTGATAGACGAAAGCTGTTACTGTGAATTGGATCTGAGCTGTTGCTGAAGCTGCTTTTAATCTAGGAAATGATAATGACTTCATCACGTTGGACTTCCTGTGTCTGGTTGCAGCCTGGAAAGGGTCTTCCACTGTGCTTTCAGCTTTTGCTAAGAGTGCTTGTTAGACTATTGCTGCTGGGGCCCTGGTTTTGAAAACACATTAAACACTTGTTATCTAAAAACTCTAAATCTATGCTACCTACAAGAAGTGAGTTTCCTAGTAATGGATTTTCCTCATATTCCAGCTTAGGTGAAAACTACAAACTTGTACAGAACAAGAAATAGATCAACCACCACATTTCTTCTCAAAGGTGGGTGGGGTGCCTCTTACCTATAATTCCAACACTCGGGGACCAAGGAAGGAGAATTACTGGGAATTCAAAGCCAGCCTGGGCTTTGTTATGAGTCCCTGTCTCAACAAAACAAAGCAGGCTGGAAAGATGGCTCAGTGGTTAAGAAGGCTGGCTGCTATTGCAGAAGATCTTAGTTCGATTCTCAGCACCCTCATGGTGGCTCATAACAGTGTGTAATTCCAGTTCTAGGGAACCTGCCTCTTCTGGCCCTGGAGGATACCAGCCATCCAGGTAGTGCACAAACATACATGCAGGCAAACCCACAAACACATAAAATAAGAATGAAGAAATCTTTAAAAACAAAGCAAAACAAGGTTTCTGTCAAAAATGCTTTGAACCAAGAAATAAGTACTGTGTTGGTCATGTGTTAAACATTATTTATGAAGGAAAAAAGGAAGCAAACTAACTGGGCACTTTAAGAAAAGTGTTATTTTAGTTTATTTCCATTTCAAGTTACTTAGTTAATTCATTTAAGTACACTTTTGAGACCAAAGTGTGGTGAGAGTTTTAGCACTGAAATATTTCTTTTGTTCAACTTTAGTTTCTTTCCCTAGGCCTTTATAGCACTTAGAGAATCTGGGCTGGAGGAAGGCGCTCTCTCCAATTAGGAGGTGGAATGAGTTTTTTTTTTAGTATTTTCTATAGCTCTAAATTCGAGGGTGTCTCCACGTGCCAAAGCCTTAGGGGATGTAGCACCTGTGTGGTTTCAGCACAGACTAAGGTGAGTCTGGGTGTATGGTGCTGAGATTTTGATTTCTAACAGGCTCCCATGTGACAGTAAGTCTATTGGACCGCTTGCATTTGAACAGTTGTTTTACATATTTATGAGCTCTGTGAACTCGAGTTCACAGGACATTTTAATTACTCTGCTTCTGTGTTGGCTTCTCTTAAAATAAAAACTGTTAAAGTGGTATTTAGACCTTAGAGTGTATTTAAAGAGTATTTGATATAATTTATACAAAATATCTATCAGATAATAGCAAAGTGATGGCTATTAAAAATTTCTGATGCATTTTATTTGATGAAAATATTATCTTGAAAATTAAAAAAGAGGGAAAGTAGTATTAGTATTTGTTAGTTACTATTTTTAGTTAGTATTTTGTTAGTATTAGTGGAGAGTCATTTGAGTGCAACTTGATGGCCAACTTGCCCAAGACTGGTTTATCTCTGTAATTCTGGTTTTCTGGGAAAACCTTTACTTTTGAACTTACTGGAGACAATTGGTGACCCATATTTTATATACTTACATTTTTATGTCTGAGTGTTTTGCCTGCATGTATCTCTATGCACCATATTCATTGCCTCATGCCCACAGAGGCCAGAAGAAGGTGCTGGGTCCTCTGGAACTGAGATTTCCAAGGGTTGCTTGTGAGCTGCCATGTGGGTGCTGGGAATTGACCAGTGGTCCTCTGGGAAAGAAGCCAGTGTTCTTATCTACTGAGCCATCTCTACAGCTACTTATGTACTTATGTATTCCTCATAATAGTCTTTATATATAAGTACCCATTGCATGAATTTCAGGTGGGTTGATAGGTCATATTTGATAAGTGAAGTCTGTATTCAAACCTGTCTTTGAGTGGCTTAGAAGTCCCTGTGTGCTCAACTACATGTTATACATTCAAATGTTGCTTATGTGTTCTTTGTTAATTAAACAAAGGGATTTAAATTAAGTCAGAGGGATTTGGGGTATAGTTTACTGCTGAGGGTGCATAATAGACTATGAACGGTCCTACATTCAGTCTACACACACACACACACACACACACACACACACACACTACCCGAAATGTGTTCAGTTTAGGATAATATAAGGAATGAGAAAACTTAAACTTCTACAAAGTTATGTCATTAGAAAAGAAATACAGAAATAAGAATGTGCTGCACAGAGCAGAGTCACTAGGCTGCCTTGTCCAAAGGCGACAAGTCTCAGACTTCCTTTCTGTGTACAAATGGAAAGAAAGGTCAGCTAGGTGATCGTGAGGTTCCAGACAGAAAATTCAGACACTCCCGAGGCAAAGTAGAGGTTTAAGAAGGAGATTAGGGAAAATTGGATTTTATTTCACTTTCCTTCCTGTTTCAAGCCATCTGTCAAGATGACAGGACACGTACGCAGTATCTTTCTGTCCTTTATCTTTGTAGAAGACTAGTTGAAGCAAACACATTTGAGTTTTGTTGATGGCAACATCACGGGCTGTCCGGCCATTAGAATGGCCTCCCTTTAGCCCATTACCCATCTCTGTGGGAGCCCAGAACCACGTGGGTGGCAGATGAGAGCCACAGAACTATGCATTAGAACTCTTCCCTTACTTTCCTAAAACAAATATTTTGCATAAAACTTCCCAGTTTTACTGCTAAGAAAGCTGTTCTCCACAACCACGGGAATTCTCACAATGTTTCTAAGCCAGTTCCTTAGTGAGATACAATTATAGGGAGTCAGGACTTGGCTCAAGGCAGGGTGTTTTATGTTCAGAAAATGGCTTTGGACTGTATGTGGGATATCTTGAGTTTAGTAGACATTTGGTCCAATATTTCTTAAGCATAAATAACTTTATAGCAAAAATTCAGTTCTTTGTGAAGAATATAGGCGATGTCTTATGTACTGAATTAGTTCTTTGTGTTATTTTACTATTTAAAATAAGTAGAACAGCCAACTCATGCAATGAGCACAGGACCCGGTCCCACTGCCTGGATGCCTCCCAAACAGATCAAGCCAATCAACTGTCTCACCCATTCAGAGGGCCTGATCCAGTTGGGGGCCCCTCAGTCATTGGTTCATAGTTTATGTGTTTCCATTTGTTTGGCTGCCTGGGAGGAGGGGACTGGCCCTGCCTGGACTGAGTCTACCAGGTTGATCTCAGTCCTCTCAAGGGAGGCTTTGCCCTGGAGGAGGTGGGAATGGGGGGTGGGCTGGGGGGAAGGGGAGTGGGGCGGGAGGGGGGAGAACAAGGGAATCCGTGGCTGATATGTAGAACTGAAGTGTATTGTAAAATAAAATAAAATAAAATAAATAAGTAGAAAATTCTTTGGACTTAAAAAGTGAGTTTGGCCGGGCGGTGGTGGCGCACGCCTTTAATCCCAGCACTCGGGAGGCAGAGCCAGGCGGATCTCTGTGAGTTCGAGGCCAGCCTGGGCTACCAAGTGAGTCCCAGGAAAGACACAAAGCTACACAGAGAAACCCTGTCTCGAAAAACCAAAAAAAAAAAAAGTGAGTTTGGATATGAAGATTAGGATTAAAAGTTAGTTCACTTTAAAATTCAATAAATTAATGCATAAAATAGATATTAATAATAAAATTCTAATTAAAACATGTAGAATCAAAATTTAAAGGTAGGGGCTCTGTTGTATTTAATTATTCCTGTATATCTCTAAATTATTTAAATGTTTGATGGATTTGGAATGTTCAGGCCTGTGTCTGAACACCTGATTTTGTCTTTTACATGTATTATTTACAAAAGACAGAAATTGAAAGGGAAATTTTATCCTTATTTCATTTGTTACTGATTTGCCTACACTTTACATTTGATTGTTGTTAATGGCTTTTTGCTTTTTTTTTTTTTACTTTGTTTTGTTTTTTGTTTTTGTTTTTGCTTGCTTTGAGACAGGGTCTTACTAGTTCCCTGAGTGTGCTAAAATTCAGAGCGCCACCTGCCTCTGCTTCCTTAGTGCTGAGGTTAAAGGCATGTGCCGCCCTGCCCAGCCTGAGTTGTCCATGCTTTGAATTGAAGTTAAAAACCGAGTAAACTGCTTTTGCTAATGTGTTTCACAGCTGAGTGAGGATGACAAAAATTGTTGGGGGAAAAAAAAAAAAACTACTGGGGCCAGCAAGGTGGCTCAGCAGATGGAAGCAATTGCTGGACAAGCCTCAAGAGCAGATTTCAGTGCTTGGACCCCATGGTGGAAGGGGAGGATGGGCTCCCCAAAATTACCCTCTTACCTCTACTTATGTGCTGTGTGCTGTGTGTTGTGATATGCAACACACACACACACACACACTAATAATAACAACAATATATTAAAATCTAATCACTGAAAAAACAGAAGAAAAATTTGGAATTATTCTGTTGTTTGGAGTCATTCTTAGAATGTGGTTCCTGGGCTGTCAGCAGCAGCACTGCCCAAGAACTTGTGGGGAAGGGACCTTTTCGTGCCTCCCAGAGCTCTTGGGTGGAGCCCCACAATTTGTTCTTTAGTGACCTGTCAAGTGATTCCAGTGCCCATTCAGTGGTGAGAGGCCCTGGTCCAGACCACATGGAAGATAGAGCATTCGGAGTGGGGGTGGGGTCGGTGTGCTGGTGCAGCCTTAGCAGGGCTTAAGAATTAGAACTTGAGTCAATGACTCACTACTTATGTAATCGACGTTCCAAAGAAATGACAAGGGTTGAACAGTTTGGTGAGACAGAAAAATAATGAATTTGGCCATGTGAAATTTAGTTTTCAATTTGCATTGAACGTGAAAGTCACTAAAGCTCTTTGGACAATATTTCCTACCCTGTGATCAATGCAGATGTGGACATGCGGTCGAGCTTTGAGTCACCCAGTAGAGTGGTGTACTATGGTTGCAACTCCCACATCAAAATTTAACTTTGTCCTCAAATTTAAGTTTTTTGAAGCAGAGATTGAAAGAAAGAAGACTTCAGGGAAGAAAAGAAGCCAGAATTCTTGTCAATTATTTAATATCAAATGGTATATAGCAATATTTTTTCTTTGTTTCATAGTATCTTTTAAGCCTTTAATAAATCCACAGACCACTAGCACATTTCAATGATTCCTTGGCAATAATAGTGCATGTGGAATATAATATTTCAAGAATTGGTTTGCACTCTTCTAGTTTAGCCTCTCTCGACAGCAGGGAGTGTAAGGCTGTAAGTGAATGGTAAGTGAGAAGAGAAGTAGTTGAAGTGATAGATAGTGTGCCCACTTCAGGTCCTATTTTCTGGATGGGGAGCGTTTATCCTAAGTTCATGTAAGAGTCAATTTTTTATGATGAAATGATAACTCCCAGGTTGTGAAGATGAAATTCAAGAGAATCTCCCAAAAGTTTTCTGGAGAAAATCCTGAAGAAGCCTGTATGAAATTCACAAGACTCTGTTAAGACTCATCACAGAAGGGAGCCTGGGTAAGATCAGGAAGATGGCTCATCCCTTAAAAACGCTTGCTAATCTCACAAGGGACTGAAGTTCAGGTCTCAGCATCCAGATCAGGCAGCTAGCTCACAACTGCCTGTTAGTCTGTCTCCACAGGCACCTGTTTACACACACACACACACACACACACACACACACACACAAATATGCACACACACATATATACGTGCACATACACAAGTAAAACAAATCTTTAAAAAAGAAAAATGTATTTAAACCACAAAATACAATTGTGTTTAGAAGAAGCAAGATATGTAAAGACATAATGTTTGAAACTCTCCTTTGATTGCTTTGCATTCCATTTGGTCTCACTATTCAGAGAATGCTACTCTTGTTATTGGTTTGCACAAAACCCTTCTAGTTTGGAAGGGTTCATGTATTTCTCCCAGTATCTTGAGTTCTACCCATAATTTTCTACACCTTACCAGTTAATGGAAAGGTGGCATCCTCTTCACTCAGATCCAGTCTGAACTTCACACTGTCCTATTGATGTAATTACTAAGGCCACTCCACGTAATTTAGTGGGTAACTTACAAATGAAGGGATAGGTAGGTGGTGGGTTCTAGAAAAGACGCAGCGCAGTCCGGCGGTGTTCTCTGGAGAACCCTCCTCAGTCTACCTCTCGCGTCCAGGTCCAGGAAAGAAGAAGGCGCGCTTCCCGATCCCAGGTCTTCAGGGCCTCCCTTGGCCCAGCCTTGTAGGCGTGACAGTTACCGAAGCCTCAATGGGGGTTGGAACTTCCAGACTAAAGCTGGAATGGCTACCCACTACACTGTCCCTTCATGCTGATGATGCTGTCAGCTGGACATAAGCTGGGTCCCCTGAGAAGAAGGAGCCTCAACTGAGGCTAATTGTCAAATGCAGCACATATTTCAGGGATATACTGGATTACAATCTCAGGATTATTTTACTATGCATTCTGAGATGTTGATATTGTTATTCTTCTTACCCAAATTAACTGTTCACATAATTATTTTTATTGCCAAATTTACACCAGTGGTTTCCATTTTAAGAAAAATGCTAGCATTTGTCTCTATTTAAATATTTACTGTTTATGTTTGCAGACCAAGCACCAGGCTCTTTTTGTTTGTTTGTTTTGGTTTTTCTTTTTTTTTTTTTAATTTATTTTATTTTATTTTACAATATGATTTAATTTTACATATCAGCCACGGATTCCCTTGTTCTCCCTCCTCCCGCCCCGCCCCCCTCCCCCCAGCCCACCCCCCACTCCCATCTCCTCCAGGGCAAAGACTCCCCCGGGGATTGAGATCGACCTGGTGGACTCAGCCCAGGCAGGTCTAGTCCCCTCCTCCCAGGCTGAGGTCTCTGCTAAGCTCCAGGTTTCAAACAGCCATTTCATGCACTGAGCACAGGACCCGGTCCCACTGCCTGGATGCCTCCCAAACAGATCAAGCCAATCAACCGTCTCACCTATTCAGAGGGCCTGATCCAGTTGGGGGCCCCTCAGCCATTGGTTCATATTTCATGATTTCTTCAGAATCTTATTTGTACAATGTGGTTTCATCATTTCATGTGGAAACAAAATGAAATAAAAATAAGTCAAATGCATTCCAGTGCTTTACAAATGCATCTTAACATTTTTGAAAAACTACAATCTCTCTGACTTTCAACTAGCATCAATAACCAAGATTAATGCTTCTTACTAATTTGATAATATGACGATATATTCAAAGTCATTTACATTGTAGAGAAAACTTAGCTGGCGTTCACATTTGTAATTTGAAAGATAAGAATTCAAAGGTGTGATGAAAACAGAAAATATTTTGGTAGAAAGACATACAATTAAATTAGTTCTCCATCATATGCAGATCCTAGCCATATAACACACACACACACACACACACACACAAATATATATATATATATATATATACACACACACAAATATATTACACAGATATACACATACATAAACTACATATCTCAATGTATGCACATGGAGATAAATAAAAGACTAAGTATGATGTGCAACAAATTCAATTCTATAATAATGTATTCTTATGAGTAACAACATTTCAGTGGGACCTCTACTGTATACCTGCTTTAATGAAGGTTTTGATTATAAATTTGAGACCTATAAGGTGGAAGAAATTATATGAAAAATATATTACAATCCATAATATCAGATCATTATGAAAAGACATAAATTACATATATTATCAGTAGCCATTGTTAATGATAAATTCACGTAAAATAAATCTCAGAGTGGAATGGTCCTACCCTTGAACCTTCTGAAATCACTGTGGTTTAATGGAGAGCTTGGTACAGAAAAAAATCTAGCCAAGTTTATTAAATATCCAACATACTCTGAATTTTATTTCGGACATAGCTTCTATTTTCTTATCTCTTTTTCTGGTAAATTCTTATCTTTCTGTGCTTTTGGAAACTTAAGTCCAATTACCTAAGAATGGCAGCCTTCTTGAATCCAGTATAATTCTCAGTTCACAGGTCACAAATTGCTTGCCGCATTTGACCCCACTAAACTCATCTTCTTTTGACAGTGTTGAACAACTCTCCCCCACCCCCGCCTCTACTTCTTTGCTATTGCCCAGCCTCTTTAACTTAGGACTGTCCTGGTTCTCCCCATTGCCTCCTTTTTTTATTGTTTCTTGTGACAGACTATAAAAGTAGATGTGCTCCAACAGGTTGTTCACAATTTGTGCAATACAGTTATAGTCTGGGGTGTGGCAAGTTATGGCTAGCCTCCTGTTTTTGTGAATAAAGTTTTATGGGAATATAACCATATTTGTTCGTTGGCTTATTGCGTGTGGCTGCTTTTGAGCTACAATGTCCACAATGGCTTGATTTACCAGTGACTAAATTACCAGCAAAGTCAAAGCTACCAACAGATACTTTACAGAAAAAAAAGTTGCTGGTTGCTCATATATAGAATCAGAAACAAGAAAGTCAAGGCTAATAAATCTAAACAGCAGTTCAATTGGATGCCTTGGTAAACAATAACTTCTTCCCACAGGAACATATGACTCCGTGATGCTAACAATGGCCACCTATCATTCAATAGGTGAGAAAATGAGCACTATTTTCAGGAATACCTGTTTTTTCTAAATAAATTGGGTTAGTTAAGTTTGATGTTCAAATGCTCAAGTGATTTTCCCTGACACCAAATCTGTACCACACAGGCTGGTTCCAACACAAGTGGAGTTTTGGTTATCAGGGCAATTTTCTCCTCCACAAATGCTGTGGGATAGTGCTCTTGCACACTGTAAAGATTTTTCACTCGAATTGGTTTAAAAAAATGCTGATTGGCCAATAACCAGGCAGGAAGTATAGGCAGGGCGAGCAAGCTAAGAATGCTGGGAAGAGGAAGGGTGGAGTCAGGAGTCACCAGCCAGATGCAGAGGAAGCAAGATGAGAGTGCCAAACTGAGGAAAGGTACCAAGCCACGAGGCTAAACATAGATAAGAATTATGGGTTAATTTTAGTGTAAGAACTAGTCAGTAATAAGCCTGAGCTAATGGTGGAGCAGTTATAATTAATATAAGCTTCTGTGTGGTAAGCTGGGTATTTGGGAGTTGTTGGTGGAACAGAAACTTCTGCCTACACACAAATGATCCTGCTGGATGGAATGATCCTGCTGGATGGAATGATCAAAGTGTTCACACGTGATAGGTTTACACTTCTGCATTTGGTTGTTTGATTCCCTCAGCAGGTGGCTGCAGCTTTACTCGAAATTGGTCTAGTTAGCTTGAGCCCTTTATCATAAAGAGTTTTTTCTTATAATTTATAATACTTTCAGAATCACAATGTTTAATATTTATGTTCTCATCTCAATGAAATAATTTAGTTAGTTTAAATTGTTGATCAGTTCTTAGTATTAGAAAATGGTCATAGGCATTCTGTAATTACCTGTAATTTAAATTAAAAGTTTATTGTATTTTTCTTTATTTATAGCTTTAAATAGAATATAGGTCAAGATGTGGCAGAATATAATCTGCAGAAGAGACCAATGTGGTATTTGTCTAGAGTTCAGTATTAATCTTTTGCTAGCAACATCAAGGTAATAAGGCCTCCTGTTAAAGACACATATCTGTGCCTCTCTTTATATATATATATATTTTATATATTTTATTTTAAAAGTAATGTACTTCAATTCTGTTCCAAACTGATGGACTAAAATAACTTTTGCTTTGGGATCAATGTGTTTATAAAAGCATTTAAATGACTGCCATCCAGAGCTTCCTATAATTACGTGATTCTTTAGGGTTACTGCTTGATTTCATTTCCATATTAATAGCTTCAGAAAGAAGGACACATTTCACATTACCTTAAGGACACTCATGCAATCAGAAGATTTTTTTCAACAATCTGAAACTGAAAAAAATATTAAATATAATTTTCTGAATTGGAATTAATTATCCAAACCATTAGCTTAATGAATAAGAATCATTGTCCATGAGCCGACAGATTATGCAAATAGGAACACACAGTGCTACTTGCACCCATAATCAAAAATGAAACATTCTTTCCATCTAGAAGTTTGATCATAATTCTGTTTTCCCATAACTTTCTTTGTCTGTAATAGGGCAGGAAGACAATCAAACTTTGGGAATTAGTTACCATGCAAAAAAGGCTGTTATAACAGTAACATCCACCATTCCTCCAGCTACTCACCAAACAGTTTCAAACTTATTTCCTTAAACTACACAAAATAACATGGCCATATAAATGACAAGAAAAGACTCCACTGATCAAAACAATGATATTAATTGAAATGAACACCCTTTAAAGGATCAGTTAGTTATCAAGACTGGAAGCATTCTCAAGACAGCACGCAAAACACAGTACACACAGATGGACAAGATAGGAGTCATGCAGAAATTAGAACTATCTATGTTCTAATGGATATGATGGATTCTTTCCCCTATAGCTCTTGCATAAATACAGTTTGAGTCTGTACACACAGGAATATGGAAATATTAGAAAGGACTCATAAAATACTTACAAATGGGAATGAAAGAAAAAAGATTCTCTTCCTCTCTTTTCCTATCTCATTTTGCCTCTCTATTATTTGGCAGTAATGTGTGCTTGCTGATCAGTCACAAGCCACTGAGTTCATAGCTAGTGCCACTGATAAAACTAAAATCTTAGCAATTTAAAGACTGGCAAATGTTTTTCTAATATCTGTCTGGTTTCTCTAATCATCTGAACTTTCTGTGGCTACCAGAACACCAGATTTTGTTTGTTTGTAGATAAAGTCTCACTACATGGCCCATGCTGACATCAAATTTGCAATCTTATTGCCACAGTATCCCAGATTCTAGGATTACAGAAATGGGCTACTGTGACTGGTTTCAAGTGATTTCTTGATGTATAGGTTTTGGATTGAGTAAGGAGACATCATGTCTTTTGTTGGGAGAGCCCAAACTACTATGAGTGTAACTCAAGTATAAGGTAGACTCTGAGTGTAACTCAGATATAAGGTAGATTATGAGTGTACTTGGGTATAAGCTAGACTATGAATATAACTCAGGTATACAGTAGCTTCTTTTCTAGAGAACATACCCATGGGCGGACAACAAACTCCATGCATGTTCCCACGTATTATATGAAAAGTGAAAATTAAAAGATAGTAGGAGTCCAAGTATATTAGCAATCAAATTAAATAAATAAGCATCTGCTAAATGAGACTTATTTTTAGAAAACTGATCATTTCTCATTGAGAAAGGAAATTTAAATATGAAAATTCCAAGTTTAAGCATAGCTACTACCATATATAAACAGAAACTGATTAAAGGTAAGTCAATTTCAGTTTATAAAACAAATGAGGAATTAGAATTTGCATACTTAAACTGGGCATTGCTGGTGGACACCTTTAATCCCCACACTTGGAGGCAGAGACAGGTGAATCTCTGAGTTCGAGGCCATCCTGGTCTACAGAGCTAGTTCCAGGACAGCTAGTACTATATAGAAATTCTGTTTTGGACAAAAAAAGAAGAGAATTTGCATACTTAACTATAGGAAGAAATTTTGTATTCTAACAAAAAAAGAGTTTATTTTACTCTTACAAACTTCTTGGAACACAACAAATTTGAAGGAAGATGCCAATTCTGTAAAAACTATAATAATGAATAAAATCCAGAAAGTGCTAAATCTGGGCCCTGTAGTTAAGGAAGTGCCACATACTTCAAGAAAAGGGCTCAACCACTCAGAAAAGTACTGGAGACTCAACAGCTCCAGGATCATCACGAGACTGACAAAATGGGAGACCCATTCTTATGTACAAATGCAATATCCATAAAAATCTTTCTTATTTCATCTTGTTTTTCAATTTTTAAAAAATAAACATGATATATTGCTTTAGCTCTCATACTGATTCCCTGTTGTCCAATCACTCATCCATTTTCTCTAAACTATTCTTTCCCATCTCTTGAATTGAAACCATGTTTACACACTGTTCTCCCATGGGAAGTATCCTTAAATGTTTACACATAATTCATAATCTGTCATATTTTTTCAAAGTATTTTCCTAGTGTCAGAGATTATTTTAGCTTTAGAAGATGTCCTCATACCCATAATCTCAGTAACCAGAAAGGCTGAAGCAGAAGCCTGAGTTTAAGGCAGCCTGGGCTATGTGTCAGAAAAACCCAATGCCTGCTCTTGTCCCCTCAACAAGAACAAAACAACCACATAAATTCTCATATTGTTTCATTGCTAACATTCTGTGTTCTGACACAAAGCCTGTTGTTTCTACTCCTTTTGTGTTTCTGGCTTTACACACTGGAGGAGCTTACTTAAGAGAGCAAAACTTTATCCTGCTTGAGTGAGGAGGAAGACATACTGGTTTTTGGAAGGCATGTCCTTTAGATTTGCATTGGGTGCTGAAGACACTGAATGGATGAGGTTCTGGGAAAGGATGGATGGTTTACTTCCTAGTTACTACTGGAATACCTGAGGGGTCAGACTCTTTGTACCTACTTCTTTAGCCATCAGGGAAATGCAAATTAAAACTACTCTGAGATTTCATCTTACCCAAGTCAGACTGGCTAAGATAAAAGACAACAAATGGATGTGGAGAAAGAGAAACACTCAGTTACTGCTGATGGACATGAAATTATTGAAATCGGTGTGTAGGGCCCTCAAAAATGCAGCTATACCATTATTGGGCACATACCCAAAGGACAGCCATTAAGAATAATGAAATTCACAGGTAAATGGATGGATCTGGAAACAATCATCCTGAGTGAGGTAACCCAGACCCAGAAAGACAAGCGTGGCATGTTGTCTCTCATTTGTGGATGTTAGCTTTGAAAGTAGAAATCATATTTTAATAAAATTTTTAATTAAAAAATATAAACCAGGACTACATGGGGGCTTTGCTAAAACTCTGAGACACTTTTACAGAGAGTAAGGAGTAGAACACAAACATGTATTTACATTTCCAAAATAATATCATTGATCTTAATAAGATTGTATTTCATTGTGACATTTGAGTTTTCTTATTGTATTAAGAGTTTATCACAATTCCTAAGATCACTAGAGTTTCCAGAGCTATATCTCAATACAGCATCTACTTCTGAGCCTCAGTCCAATGAGTGAATGTCCCTTGCAATGTTTGCTCGCTAGTCTGCTTGGCTTTGTAAGTACAAGTTTTATTTGTGTTTTGTACTTGTCCTTTTATAATTTTTGTAAACAACAAGGAAAAAGGAAATATACTATTTTAAAACCAAATCTGGCTTAATAATTTAATTTTCTAAAAATTAAAAATCTCATGTACAGATTTTTTTAAAATATATTCTGTCTAATCAAGGGTATCTAAGTAAATGAGTCTGTTAAACCAGTTTTAAATTAGCTTTCTGCCTGGGTCCAACCAAATGTTTTTTGTGGATGCTTCAGAACATGAATAATAATCCTTGAGAGTCTCCAATAATGCTTCAGTGAAACAAATCAAAGCATTTCCTCTTGAGTCATTTAATGAAGAGCGAGCCCAGATTTGAACTTTTTACTTTGTACTCCCTGCATCTTCCATTCTCTCTGTCCGTTGGGTGAGTTTGAATCTGTGCCTGTCTCAAGACTGTCTTTTGAATCTGCCCCTGTGTCTGTGTTTAACCATGTGTGTAGTGGTTTGAATAAGAATGGTCCCCATAGGCTCCTATTTTGAATGTTTGGTTCCCAGTTGGTGCACTGTTCAGGAAGGATTTGGAAATGTGGCCTTGTTAGAGGGGGTATGTCACTCTGGGTGGGCTTTGAAGTTTCAAAAGGCCACTTCAGTCTCTCTCTGACTTCTGCCTGCAGATCAGGATGTAAGCCCTCAGCTACTGATCTAGCACCATGCCTGCCTGCCTGCCACCATGCTTCCTACCACGATGGCAATGGACTAACCCTCTGAAACTGTAAGCAATTCCCCAAATAAAAGCTTTCTGTTATAAGCTACCTGGGTCTTGGTGTCCCTTCTCAGCTATAGAACAGTAACTAAGACAGTGTATAACTATGTCCTTAACAAACGGCTTTGCTCTCTTTTATTGAACAACACAGAAAGCATCACAAGGGGAAGGAATGAGGGATACTTTACAGAAATCTTTGACAGAATTTTTCATTGTTTTCTGTTGTTAGAACCCTCTTTTGTTATTGATTGACACTAAGTAGCACAAACTATAAATATACGAATGAAATTATATGATTAGTACTTGAAAGTAAGATTTTATATAGTCTTTGTCTATACAGATTACTTTATATTAATATTTTTGAGGACAGTAACTACCTAATTACATGACTTTTTCATCCCTGTACCAAACTTGGGACAATTTCTACAAATCATTTCTTAAATAGATAAAACTAATTTTATAGGTATCTCGACAATTCTTAATGTGGATAGCAAGAAGACATCTTGGTTAGCCAAGTGGAAAACACACTCTTTGTGAGACTCTGGTTTATATTTCTGGGGAGGAAGAGAATTTTAGGTCAGAAGAGGTCAGGAAGACCAAAGTAGAGAAAGGCATTTGAGTTATTTGATAAAATGGAAGGTGTCAGCCACCGGCCTCAGGGACTTGCAGTGATTCACTTCTCTATCTGTGCTCATGTAAAACAACAAGCTGAGGACTACATTGGAAGAGCATTAGAGAAAACAGAATGCCTCATTTTCACCCTGCTATTCAAACCAAATTGCATAAAATCTGGTTAGAGCCTGCCTGAGTTTGAGTTTCATCTGGATACTTCACAGAAATGAATTGATCCTAGGAATCCCCATCATCTCTATTAATGACATGAAGTGTTACAACTGAGGCAAACACTGAGAAGTGTGGCTATAAAGTAGACCAAGAGGCATAGTAACTGGCCTTATTGAAGGTGGGAGTGCTATTTATTTCACATGAAAAAAATCAAAATGTCATCTAAACCTAATGTAAGCAAATAGTCTAGAATATTCTAGAAATTTCTGAAATCAGGAAGTACATTTACGCATGCCTATTTCTAATTTTAATGGTACAATTTCATAAAAAAAGAAAAATGTATATCAATATATCAATCAAAATAATTAAATGCTGTGATGAAATTAAATTTATGGTATATTTTCCCAATATTTAACTTCTATATTTACATCATAGTCCTCTTCAAACAATAGCCAAAACAAAACAGGGATTAATAACCATTACAAATAGCCTTCTACTTTTTAAACCATGAAAAAGAATATTTTTATATTTTTCTTTTCTTATTTTCAACAGCACTTTCATTTGTGATAGTGCAGCAATATCATAAAATCAAGTCACGATGAACAGCGTCACCTCACTCTGTAATATGACATTGCTGCCACCAGTGAGCTTTCTTCTCTCGGCCACAGGAAGAAGGCCTTTTGAATTTGTAGGTCTATGATAAAGGTATCAGAGAATTCAAGGAGAAATAAGAAGTGTTTCATGGTTTGTTTTTTGTTTTTTTGACAGCGAGAGCTTCAATAAAGGAGGACCCTGGAATGTCATAGCCCAGAGGAAACCAGACCCTGTCCTCTAGTACATCAACCTGCTAAATAGCTGAAAATACAAGACACTCTATTTTTTAAATTATTCATTGATTTACGATATTCACAGTGAGGCTCTGTTCTTGTTCATGGCCCCAGGGCTCAGTTTGGGCATGCCCTATGGTTATTTCTCAATAAATTTCAATTTCCCTTTGTTTTCTCTGTGTGCCCAGAATGACTCATTCCTGTTCTCTCTTCTTTGACTTAAGCTCTATTCTATTGCTTTGTTTTTGTTTCCTCTGAGGTGAAATTTCTCTCATAAAAAAGTATTTATTCATTATATATCTTAAATTACCGCTTCCAAGCCTTTTGGGGTCTCATTTTATGTTATCAGGAGAATCAAAGCACAAGGAGAGGAGCCGCAGAACCTCAGCAGCTCTTGTGCACTGAGCTGATCCAACGGATGGTGATGTCTCTGCCGGCTCTGGGGGCTCTGAAGGCTAGTTTTGGAAATGAAAAATGGAATATGGAAGTAACTGTCATTCATTCTGATCAAAGAGAATGTAGGATGGAGACTGAGCCATTAATAACCTTACCACATCTACAAACATGCTCTAATAGTCTGTTTGGAAGGTAGTGGTTTTTGACAAAGATACCAAAAATACCAAAGAGATAAATACAACACCAGCAAATGGTGTTGGGAAAACTGGATATCTATAAGTAGAATAATGAAACTGGATCCTTATGTTGCAGCTGGTAAAAAAAAAAAATCCAAATCAAAACCTCAATGTTAGATGGGAAACTCTGAAACTTCTAGAAGAAAGAGTAGCTATATATCAGGATATAAGCTCAGATAGGGACTTTCTCAGAAGGACTCTGGATGTGTAAGACATAAGGCCAACAATTGCTAAGTGGGACCCCATGAATGAAAGAGCTTCTGCCGTGCAAAGGAAGCCTTTAAATGAGGTGGCCTGGAAAATGAGAAAGCACACTGTTCACTATACATGACAGAGGACTGCTGTCTAGAATGTGCAAAAACTAACATCAAGGAAACAAACACCCTCCTGGCCGGTGAGATGACTCTATAGGTAAAGATATTTGCTGACAAGTCTGATGACCTCAGTTCAATCTCTGGAACCCAGATGGTGGAAGAAGAGAAGTGACTCTCACGAAGTGTCCCCTGAGCTCCATAAGTACACCATGATGTCCGTTCCCGTACACATATTCACACACAAATACAAATACATACAATCAATATGTGGTGATATTTTGTTTGTACTCTTAGCAAATAAAATTTGCCTGAAGATCAGAGGACAGAGTCAGCCACAGAGTTAGCCACAGAGGTCAGGCAGTGGTTGGCACACACCTTTAATCCTAGCACTCAGGAGGCAGAGGCAGAGATCCATCTGGATTTCTGTGAGTTCAAGGCCACACTGGGCTATATGAGATTAATCCAGTCTAAAAGAGAAACAGAGCCAGGCAGTGGTGGCACACACCTTTAATTCGAGCACTTGGGACCACACACCTTCTATCCCAGCACTAGGAAGGCTGAGACAGGAAGTGATATGGCTGGGCAGAGAAAGGAATATAAGGCTGGAAAGAGACAGGAGCTTGCACTCTTTCAGGATGAGGAGTTGGTGAGGTAAGAGGTGGTGGATGTGGCTTTCACCCTTTTATCTGGCTCTGGGTTTTTATTAAGACCAATTAGGATTTGTACAACACAACATCAATAGATAAAAGTAATATTAAAAAATTAAAAAAGGAAACAACCCACTTCAGAAATGGGCTACGGAACTGAACACAACATAATCAAAAGAAGAAATTCAAATGATTGAGAAATATTTTTAAAGTGTTCAAAATCCTTAGTCTGAGAGAAATGCAAATTAAAAAACTACTTTATTATTTCCTCTTCTACCAGTCAACACAGAATGCTAAAATCAAGGGAAAGAGGACACCACATATGGCAGGGATGCAAGGAAAGGGGAACACTTATTTACTGCTGCTGAGAGTGCAAACTGTTGCAGTCACTATGGAAATCAGTGTGGTGGTCTCTCAAAAAGCTAGAAGCAGAATCTCCATATGATCCACTCTTTGGGATATAGCAAAGGGACCCGACCCTGTATCCTACTATAAAGATACTTGCTTTTCTATGCTCACTGCTGCTCTGTTCAAAGTAGCTAGGACATCTACAGTGAGAACTTACGGACCTTGAAAAAGGAAACTGAGGAAGGCACTAGAAGATTGAAAGACCTTCCATGCTCATGGTTCAAAAGAATCAATATTGTGAAATGGCCATCCTGTAGCATGAATCTTAAAAAGTTCTTATTAATAAAAATCAAACCTGAGCTGGGTATTGGGGTGAATGCTGGAAGGTCAGAGAGACAGAATAAGCCACAGTTAACCTCACCTGGCCAACTTCTAGGCTGGTCTTGTTTCCTCAGACTGGAAGCCTCTGTGTCCTCATATCCGAATGGCTCTCAGCTGAACTATGCTTCTTAAAAGCCTGAATGCTTAACCAGGCCAAATGCTTAACCAGGCCAAATGCCCCGAGTTTCTGGTCCTCACGCCTTATATACCTTTCTGCTTTCTACTACCACTCCCTGGGATTAAAGTCTCGTTTTTTTTTCTGGGATTAAAGGCGTTGTCACCAGGCCTGGCCATTTCCAATGTGGCCTTGAATTCACAGAGATCCAGAGGGATTTCTGTCTCTGGAATGCTAGGATTAAAGGCGTGTGCTACCACTGCCTAACCTCTGTTTAATATTGTGGCTGTTCTGTCTCTGACCCCAGATAAGTTTATTAAGGTACACAATATTTTGGGGAACACAATACCACCACACCATCCTATTGAAAGAAAGCTGCAGATTCAATGCAATCTCAATCAAAATTCCAGAATCTTTCTTCACAGACAGAAAAAACATGTCAAAATTATATGGGAGGCAGGAAAGACCAAAAGCAGCTTAAGAAGTCCTAAACAAAAAGAATAGTGCAAGGGGTATCACCATACCTAACTTCAAATTATGCTATAGCGCTATAGTAACAAAACATCCTGGTACTGGCACAAAGAATGACACATATCAAAGGAATAGACTAGAGGACCCAAATATAGCTTTACCTAGCTACAGTTATTTTATTTTTGCCAAAGTTGATGTTGAGAAAAATCAGAATCCTCCACACATGGTGTGGGGAAACTGGATTTTAATATGCAGAAAAAAATGATGAAACAAGATCCTTACCACTTACCCTGCACAAAACTCAACCACAACCAGACCAATGGCCTCATTATAAGAACTGATGACATTCTGAAACTGAAAGAGAAAAAAGTAGGGAAAACACATCAACTTATAGGTATGGGCAAGGACTTTCTGAACTGGAATCCAGTAGCTCACAAAGTACAAATAACAACTGACAAAACAGGACCTCATTAATTAAAAAGTATCTGTAAAGCAAAGGAAAGGACCAACTGAGTGACTGGGCAACCCAGAGAATGGGAGAAAATCTGTTCCAGCTATACATCTGATAGAGGATTAGTGTCTATAGTAGTCAAAAAATGAAAAACCCTTAACACTAAGAAAACAAATTAAAAATTGGCAATGAACCTGAGCAGAAAGTTCTCAAAAGAAGAGATGCAAATGGTTAACAAAAACTTTCAAAAGTGTTCAACATCATTAGCCATCAGGGAACACAAATTAAAAGCACGTTAAGATTCTATCTCCCTCCAGCCATCATCAATAATGACAAAAAATGTTTGCATGGATGTGGGTTGTGGAGGAATGCTTTACACAGTTGGTAGAAGTGTAACCATAGTGATTTTGGATATCAGTCTGAAGAATTCTTAAAAAAACTAAAAATAGATCTGCTGTAATATCCAGATGTACCACTCAAGCATATACCCAAAGGACTTATATCTTATTATGGATACCTGTACACTGGTGTTCATTATAGCTCTATTCACAATAGCTAGGAAATGGAATCCATCTAGAGGTCTATTAACTGATGAATAGATACTAAAATGTGGTATACACAGTGAAATATTACTCATCTGTATAGAAAAATAAAATGTACAAGTAAATAGACGGTTGTTGTGAAATATTACTTTAAGATGTGTTACATCTGTTTATGCTGTTTAACATTGGTTTAATGATGCAAAGATGTGTTGCATTCTTTTATGTTGCATTTGTTTAACTCTGTGAATCTGTGTTACTTTGCTTCTCTAAAACACCTGATTGGTCTAATAAAGAGCTGAACAGCCAATAGCAAGTCAGGAGAAAGGATAAGCAGGGCTGGAAGCAGAGAGAATAAATAGGAGGAGAAATCTGGGGAGAGGGAGATCAAGGAGCAAGAAAAGAAGGGGCCAGTCACCCAGCTACGCAACCAGACATGGAATAAGAAGGAAAGAAGATATACAGAAATAGAGAAAGATAAAAGCCCAGAGGCAAAAGGTAGATTGGATAATTTAAGTTAAGAAAAGATGACTAGAAACAAGCCAAGCTAAGGCCAGGCATTTATGAGTAACAATAAGCCTCTGTTTGTATTTATATGGGAGCTGGATGTTGGGTCCCCAAAGAGCCAAAGAGTAAAAAAGAAAACAACAACAGATGGTGCATCAGTTAGGATTGTCTAAAGGAACAAAAATGATAGAGTGAAAGCACACACACACACACACACACACACACACACATAGGGGATTTATTAGACTGACTTACAGGATGTAGTCCCAATACAGCCAATGACAGTCTCATGATAGCTAGAATCTGGTAGTTGTCTAGTCAATGATGTTGGATGTCTCAGCAGCCCCAATCTGGCACTAGAATCCTGCAAGTTTCCCAAAGAGCTTCTGGTCTTCAGCCTACACTGGAACTCTGAAGATGTTGGATTTAATACCAGCCACAGCAATAAGATAGATGTACTTGCCAGTGAGTGTGAGGACAAGCAGGCAAGAAGCAATGTTTCCCTTCTTGATGCCCTTTTATGTGGGAGCCACTAGGTGAGAATCAGATAAAGATTGGCTCTTCCTGCTTCAAATAATCTGATTAAGAAAATCCTTCCCAGGTATGCTCAATAGCTTGGCTTTTAGTTGATTCAAGGTGTAGTGAAGATGACAGTCAAGATTAGCCATTGCAGGTGGAATGGAAATGATTATATTGAGTGAAGTCACCCAAGTCCTAAAAGACAAATGCTATATATTTTCTCTCATTTGAAGGTCCTAGTTTCAAACCTTTTGTTTTGTGTGTTTAACATGGAGTATGTGGGAACTAGGAAAGAAATGGCCCATTGGCAGAGGATGTGTGCATCTATGGAGGGGAGATAGTAGAATAGAGGTGAGATGAAAGTAGAGAGAAGGAAGACGGGGCGGCAGGGGGCAAGGGGGTACAAGTGGTGGAATGATGGGCTGAAAAAATGAGGGGCCAGGGAAATGCCTAACTAAAATGAAGTGTCCATGAAGAAGCTACTTGAGAGCCTGTGATCCTGCAATACAAGTTAACAAATAAGACAGGGAGAGCAGAATATTTGTGATATGAAAGAACAGGGTGGTGGTGGCAGGGATGGGCACTGTGTGCTAAATGCTTAAGCAAAGATGAGGATGTGGAGTGGATGAAAGGAGAGGTAGAGGATGGGTTAGCCACAGCTAAGTGTGTGTGGAAAAGCCTCATGAAAGGCAACTGTTTTTTAAGCTGACTGCAAACATAATTTTTAAAGAAGTTTGAACAGAGATTCCACATTATGTAGAAAGAACAATACAGTTCCCAGAAGACATGTGTTATTAAAGCAATATCTCAGTGCCAGGTATGGGTTACCTCCCTACCAAAGAGCTCTAGAGCAGTGACTCTCAGCCTTCCTAATGCTACAATCCTTTACTACAGTTCCTCATGTTGTGGTGACTCGCAACCATAACATTGTTGTGTTGCTATTTCATAACTGTAATTTTGCTACTGTTATGAATTGTAATGTAATTATCTGACATGCAACCCCCAAAGGGATCACGATCCACAGGTTGAGAATTGCTGCTCTAGAACTGCTGCACCCCAAACAATACGGCCTATTACCATTGCTCTAGCTCGTCCACCATAACTAGATGGTAAGACCTTATTGCTGAAGACACCACACACTTTGGTGGCAGGAAAATCAATGAAGTTTATGGGCAAAACCAACTTCTCTCTTGATTGATTTTGAGGTCTGCTCCAAGTAGGGAATTCGTGCCCAGTACTGTGAACGTGATCAAAACTCATGGCTTAAGGAAGAAAACCTATTGATGCCTGTATTTCTAACCGGTCATGTAAAGTACCTTGTAAATATTTATGTTTATATCCATAGATTTGTGCTGCTCCCAACCTTGGTCAGAGAAGGTTCTTATTACAGCGGGAAGTGGTTAATTCAGAGAGGCATTACTGATCAAAGTACTGTGAATGAGTGACCAAGTGCTCAGCTGGAGGTGGGCATCTACATCCACACCCTCCCCCAAAGAACAAGGAGTGTAAGAGAAGAGAATAGGTGGGGAGAATGTAAGAGCCAGAGGATGCAAAGCGCTGTGAAATGTTGTCCCATTGATAAGCATGACTGCGGTACACATACACTCATGGCAGCAGTGGTCACCTGCATACGATCAAGCTGGTTTAACTTTCCAGAGTGGATGCTAATGGATTCTTGATGGCTGCTAGGGAGAAGAGTCACTTTTCTTTAGGAGTGTGACCACTGGAAGATTGTCCATGTCCATGTGGATGACCCCATGTCAATGTGTATATGAGTATCACTAATGGGACTCAGTGGGACATAAAACAAATAAGGAGGACATGAAGTTGGGAGGGTCCTGGGGGAAGCTAGAAAGGCGTAGAGAGGAGTGAATATGTTTGAGGCACATAGCATACATGTATGGAATCTTCAAAGAATAAATTAAATAACATGTCAATGATGGAAACAATAAAAGAAATGTAGAGAATGGAAGTGAAAGTTTTCTGTGATACAGGATTTTTCAAATAATTCTCCTTCAAATTCAAACCAGTAAACTGCTTTAGATATATCACCAAGTGTATGTTGAAATGAAAATAGTGGCTTTTAATTACAGGTGTTGGATTTAGTTTTTCTGTGGTACTAGAGATGACACCCAGATTTTGGATCCTTAACATTGAAATAAAACACCCCGTAAATGCTTCCAAGAAATTTGTTTTCATTATTTGCAAGCAAATGTACCAGCAAAGGTGTGGTTCACGGCAGGCAGATTCCCATGGGTTCCCAAATTAACGTCAGTCTCTTGATTCTTTTCTTTCGAGAAATTCTTTCTTTGAATCATTCACATAGGCTAGCTTGCAAAAGCCGATGAACGCATAGCACTGGATGAATTCTGTGAGTGAAACCTGTAAATTAGACCCACCACTTTTCTATACACTGTTAGAGAAAGCCCCGGTGCGGTCATTTCTACCCGGTTGCTTAACTGTTGCTGTGAGGGACTGGAGCCTTGAGCTGAGGAAGGACTCAGCTCAGGTTGTGCTGGGCTCTCAGCAAGGTCATAGGTTAAAGGATCTTGGGCAAGCAAGCCTGAGTGGAGGTTCTTAGCAGCGTCTCCACAGCTAGGGAGGCAGACAACAGACTATTGCATAGGGATTGAAACAGACTCCTGTTCTTTTTGTTGTCCTTTATTTAGCTCGAACACCCCACCAGATAGCCACTAACTTTCAGTAGGTAAAGTAATAGCAAAAGATTTTCAGGATCCTGAAGTTAGTGTGCCTGGATCCTAAAGGGAAAGATGTGCACATTTGCCTTCGTACTCCTTTCTGTCCATAAACATGTCTCAGACTTTCAGAAAAGTCCCCCAATAGTACTGATTTCTATTTTTAGATGAACATTATTATTAAAATATGATTTCTATTTTTTAAGTGCTCAGCTTAGGGCTTTGAGAGGTTCATGTGGTTTATACACATGACTTACATATTTGGGGCTAAAGCAACCCTTAATTAGGAATGGACACTATTAGCTGAAGGTAGAGTAAGAGAATGTACTATTGAGCAGGAATTAAATGACATACTTCCACAGGAGAAAGTCATTTATGTCACTATGGTTGAATTAACTCTCTAATTTACAGTATCATGTAACTTAAATAGAAAAGATAGTTTAAATTACATGTTTTTTTAAAGATTTATTTTTTTTATTTTAATTACATGTAGGAATGTGCACGTGAGTGCAGGTGCCCACAGAGGACAGAGGAGTTGGATCTCCCAGGAGTTAACTGATGTGGTTGCTGGGAATGGGACTTGGGTCCTCTGGAGGAGCGGTGCATGCTCTCAACCACTGAGTCCATTTCACTGGGATTTAGTTTTTGAGCTTAAGGCTCCTTCTCCTACTCTGTTTGAAAGTATCACTGAATTCTTCTGCAGATGACTCCAGCAGTGGTACTGCCTCCATCTAGTGGACAACTAATGCATCAATCAAAGCCTTGGGTCTTCAACAGGCTCTTTTTTCAAATTATTAGAACATTGTCACAGACATGTGAACTTATTATTTTCAATGTAGAAAAGTACTTCCCTTGACTATGTGTAATATAATATACATTGATATTTCATTCTACAGTTTTAAATATGCCTTCATATTATAACCTAAATATGTAACATTCCGTTTAAAACATGAACTTGGCATTTACTTTCCAATATTAGCAAATGTGTTCTAATTCTGGGAAATAACAATGTGTATTTGGTGTATCAGGCAGAGAATGATTTTCATGATTTTTGCCTCTTTCATTACCCAGCTGCTCCAGCCAAGGTCTCTTGTCTCCTTTTCTATCTGCTTTCCACTGCCTGGTGTTCAGAAAATCTTGGACCACATTTACAACTTAGAGTCTTCCATGCATGTGGATTGTTCTTAGAACAATGTGCTGAGTACTGTACATGGCTTCCAAGCTTTGCCTAATATGGTACCCATCACTGTCCCCAAGTTTAATAAACCTATTTTCCATCACCTCTCTAAGATCAACCCTCCTTGGCTTTCTTCTTATACATTCTTACTAATAACAGGCTTGGAAGATATCTTTGTCGTCATTACCCATTGCCCAGGTTATAATATTTCATGAGAACCTTGTCCTCCATCAGAAACACTTATGTGTTCATTTCTATAGCCTACTCCTCCTTTGCTCATGCACAATAACTAGTTACCAATTAACTAATAACTTATTTGTTTAATGTCTGTTTTAGCTAATGTCTTATATACCTAATGTGGTGATATTTTGTGTATGTTCTAACAAACAGAGCTTGCCAGAAGATCAGAGGGCAAAGCCAGCCACTAGTTAGCCATAGAGGCCAGGCAGTGGTGGCACACACTTTTAATCTCAGCCCTTAAGAGGCAGAGGCAAATGGATCTCTGTGAGTTCAAGGCCACCCTGAGCTACACAAGATTGATCCAGTCTAAAAGAGAAACAGAGCCAGGCAGTGGTGGCACACACCGTTGACCCCAGCCCTTAGGATCTCATGCCTTTAATCCCAGCACTAGGGAGGTGAAGACAGGAAGTGATATGGCTAGGTGGAGAGAGGACTATAAGATGGGAGGAGACAAGAGCTCAGAGCTCTTTCAGGCTGAGGATTTCATAGTAGTAAGAACTAGAGGCTGGCTGCTCTGATTCTCTGATCTTTCAGCTTTCATCCTGATATCTGGCTCCAGGTTTTTATTAATAAGACCAACTAGAATTAATGCTACAACCTAATGAGGTCAGAAGTGTATGTATTCTTTCAATTGTTAAGTGTAAGGTTTTTTCTTTTTTAGCATGTGGTAGACAGTTCATTACATAGCTTGAATGAGCAGAGATAAAAACTGAAACCAAGATGGAATCTTTTCATTTACAATGTGTTGTTCAACCTTTCATTTTCCATTTTATTTTTCTTACTCATAAGCCTCCCATTATAACCAGTGCACTCTGCCAGTGTCCACCAATTCCCCAGGACTAGCTTATCAATGGCTAAACACTTCATCACTTGCACGTGGCTTGCTTATTCATTTGTTCGTGATGCCCCTCCTCCCACAAAGCAGGCAATCTGTCATGTTTTGCAGGTTTAATGACTTTCTTATGGTCAGTTTTTAAAGATCCAAGTAGTCTCATAGACCTAAAAGCTTAAAAGGAAGATCAAGATCTGAAAAACTTCCAGTTTAACAAAATTAAAGATGTAGATGAGACAAGAAACAGTGAAGTCAGGGTTCCAGCATTCTCTACATGCAGATGCTCCTGGATGTAGCTGGCAATGTACTTGACTGTGCACGTCATCAATTTAAGATTAAACAGATCTGGAATGCAGGAAGCATAAAGACATATTGGCCATTATACTGGAGTTCAAAGGTTAAGGAATATGACCTTCATAAATCCAGTCTTCAGATCCCCAGAGGCAGGGTATGAAGTGAGCAAAAAGCAGTGGAGAAAACACCTTTAAAATTAAGAGAGAGGTTTTAAAAGTCATCGACTTCCCTTTGTAATTATGCATGCTTTTTTTCTGCAAAATATGTGGTTAGACTCACTCTCTAATCAACAGGAAAAGAAACAATTCTGGGCTATTTAAAAAATTGAGTCCAATTTTACTTCTAGATCTAGCATGTGGGAATTATGTGCCTGCTACTTCAGAAAGTATGTTCTTATAACACAGACTTATAACAATGTGCTTATATGCTGTAGTAAGGTATATGCATGTAGCTTGTTCAAACAGTATCTAGAAGAAGAATGTGTGTGTGTGTGTGTGTGTGTGTGTGTGTGTGTGTGTGTGTGTGTTTGTGTGTGTTCTCTAGGAAAGCAAAGAAAGCTGAGAAGTAAGAGGAGAGGACTCCACACCCTGCAGACTGGCATGATGCAACTGAGCAGCTTAAAGGCAGGGATGGGCTATACCCCCCACCATGATGGGGAATAGCCTCATTGCTTTATGCATGTTAGGCAAGTGCTCCACCACTGAGCAACCCTGCCCACAGCCCCAGTCCTTGGACTTCCATTTTGTTAAAAAAAAAAAATTTAAAGTGTCTACACTAAGAAGTGTCATACATTCAGCATTCATTCAGTTATGGGTTCATTCAATAGCAGTTTGTGGTCACTAAATATAGAACATGCATTATTCTTCCATTGTTTCTCTCTTTATCCAGTCAATCCTGAACAGAAGGCCACATGTGTAGCTGGAGTTTTCTCTCCGGGTCCCGCCAAGCCCCAGCAGTCCCTTAGCCCACTTATAAAATAAACATACAGACGCTTATATTATTTAAACTGCTTGGCCATTAGCTCAGGCCTATCATTGTCTAGCTCTTACTCTTATATTCAGCCCATTTCTATTAATCTATACTTTGCCACATGGCTCGTGGCTTACTGGTACCTTACATCTTCCTTGTCCTGGCGGTGGCTGCAGGCGGTCTCTCTCTCTCCCTTCCTGTCCCTCAATTCTCCTCTCTGTTAGTCCCGCCTATACTTCCTGTCTGGCTACTGGCCAATCAGTGTTTTGTTTATTAACACATTTGCCATACAGAACATCCCACAGCACACATGCTCTCTAAAGATTCCAGGACAAGGGAAGGAACCTGTGGACCCCCACTCTGGATTTCAGTACAATAGGGGAAACACTCCCCTAACTTAACCTTTGACTAAGCATGCAAGAAGTTAACAGTACATAAGCAAGTGAGTTCTATTTATCCAGACCACAGCAATATTCCACATTCAGCTAAAAAAACAAAAACAAAAACAAAAACAAAAAAAACCCTCAGGATTGGTGCCTTCTCAACCTCGTCCGAGGTCCCCAGACCACAGGACTGAGTCTTTTATCTTGTGTATACTTTACTCCCTTAAGAATTTTATCAGGCAGAAATCACTGGAAAGCAGATAAGTAAAAACTGAAAATGGATCTGTGGAAAGTGCCTTTCAAGGAAACTCCAAACTCTGTAGCAGCCTTGGCTCTGGGGTCTAGCCTAGGCTAACTCTTGTCATATGTCTCTTCCACTTATAAACGTGGAATGACCTGACATGCCCCCGTGCTCCTTGAGGTGGTTTGTTCCTCAAGAAGTCCTCAGACCTACATTCTGTTTCCCCCAAAAACAGCCCTCCACCCCAGGCATCACTTTAGCGATGACCCTTCAGCTAAACACTGACCACCACCCTGGATCCTAGCTATGGCAGGGTTGTGATCTGGTGTTGGTGCTGGGTTGGAGGTTTAACCATGTGCATGAGAATGCCATACCTCTTCCCCTAGTTACCCACAGTGCTTCTTTGGAGACTGTTAGGGTATCCCTCACCCGCTCCCTCTGTCAGGTTTTCTTCTTCTGCATGATTTCTTTTTCTCTTAGAACTTACTACAGGGACTGGCATGCAGTGGATGCTCAGTCGATACATATAGAAAGCAAGTATTTCTGTGGTTGAAAAGAACATTTCTCTATTTTTAATAGAAGACAAAGATAACATATTTTATAAAAATTAATCCTAGGTGGCAAAAGCCACATGCTTTTAAGCATTGATGAAAGAAAGGGGTGGGAACCTTGTGTTGGATTTTAGGCTTGTAGTTTCTTTGAATCATTCTTAAGCCAAGGTTCACAGGTTGTTAAAACAACAGGCCATAAGTGTACTTGTGTGGCATAAGAACAGGGTGGACATGGACAGTGAGAACAAAATCAGCATATGGAAGAAAGCAGTTGGCAGAGAGGAAGTCTCAGGCCCCACCATTACCAGCAAAGCTCTGAGCAAGGCTAGGCAACCTCCAACAGATAGACTGAGAGCCAAAAAAA
The DNA here is from genome assembly GCA_902168425.1 of Peromyscus attwateri. Taxonomy (NCBI): domain Eukaryota; kingdom Metazoa; phylum Chordata; class Mammalia; order Rodentia; family Cricetidae; genus Peromyscus; species Peromyscus attwateri. The sequence continues at coordinate 34,085 of CABHPP010143175.1, forward strand.
GTGCATGCAAAATAAGTGACCGACCAAGGCTCCTGTCTTGTCCTGTAGGACAAGGGGACCATTGAGCTTCTAACCTTTCCTCCAGGTCTGCCCCACTTCCTCCCCTGGGAGTAAACATCTCTGCTTATATGACTCCCCACTTACCCCTGTCCAGTTTCTTGTTTGAGGATACAAGAACCCAGAAACCTGGGCGGGCACCAAGTTGATGAGCCAGTTATGTTTCTAATATCTTAAAACTTTCTACTTAATCTATTTTTTCCTTCCTCCTTTTGTTTTCTCCATTCACGTTTCCTGAGACATGTGGGAATGGCTGGCCCAGCACATGCAGAGTCACATAAAGTCCCTGGGAACACAAGCCACAGTGATGGCAGGACTCCTGCTAAGACTACAGAGCACATGTGGAGCTATGCTGCACTGGGGACACACCTCAGCAATGGTTGGACTTGTGCCAAGGCACACCCCCAAGATGGTGATGCTTTTGGGGCACCATCTATAATAGTGTGAGCTAAGAAGATTATGTATGTGGTTATGGCCATGATGGCACCAGCTAAAATGGTAGCATCTACATGCTAGCAGCTGTGGAGATGACACCCACATGGCAGGGTTGACATGGTGATGCTGTCAGAGTGAAGTCATCTAGGGTTATAGGAATCAATTCTTTTTCTCCACTGATTCAAAGAAAAAAAAAACACAGAAAATACAAGGTCGCAGCACTTAGTCAAATTTTATTGAAAGCAGACACACGAAAGAGGGGGGGGGGGAGAGAATGCATGCAAAATGACTCTCCAATGTGGAGGAGGACCCAGAGCTGGTGTCCAAGTCACCTCGAAGGGTCAGGGTTTTTATTCTTGGGGATAGGATGAGTTCTCTATCTTTCTTAGAACTGACTAGTTTGGGCTTTGCTGGGGATTGCATGATCCAAATAAAGAAAGGGAAGTGACTGGCTCCCACCAGAAGAGCACCTCACCCCCAAGTCAGAGATTTGAAAGTCCCACAGAACAGTTCCCTTCAGGGAAGAACCCCACTAGGTTTTTGTCCTGGCAAGAAAGAAGAACAGGAAGTCTACTATCTCAAATGTTTAACTGAAAATTACATTGGTCTATCCTGTGTCTCCTTTTCCTCTCTGTCTGTCTGCTGGAGATCTGTCTGATAATTAGTGGTACTGACTTGTGGTTCAAGATCTAGGATTCATCTGGCTCCTGGCTTGAGCACCACAGCTTCCCACACTTCCTGTGCCTAACCTCATTCTCTTCCTAATCACCATTCTTGGCAATCCTTGTTAACTGACCGTGTACTTCTCTACCAACATTTCATGTCACTCTGTGTTGTTTAATTCTGGTTTGCTGCACCTTCCCTGTTCACTGACGCTAGACAATCCCATCCCTGAGCTATGGATTTAGTCTCCAGGTAGTAAGCCATCCCCCTTAGTATAAGATCCCTCCCTCCACTTAGATTTTGAACCTGGATGGCAATAAGAAACAGAATTTAGAGCTGTTCCTGAAGTCAAGTCTCCCTTCTTAACTGAGAAGCTTGGGTCTCTTTAGAACATCTTAGGAAAGGGGCCTTATGCCACTGAGTCAAAGAAGGGGTCTCAGAGATGCCTTCACTAGGAACTTCATGCTCAGTACTGGGGGCCATGGTCTGGTCTGGGAGAACTGATCCAAGTGGTTGCTTCAAAGCCCAGATAGATGATTGTTTATCCTCCAACAGGCAGGGACTCACACCAGTGTTTGTAGCTCTCTAGTGGACTGCACTCAAGTTCTCCAGTGACGTCTGATGGCTGATGGGAACTGTCCGAGCTAAGGGCTCTCAGTGACTGAGAGGTGGGTCCTTCCCTACTCTATAGGACCCCTGTTTCCTGTTTGTTCCTCCCCTGTTTCCTAGTTCGGTTCCCTCAGACTCCCAGTGGTGGTACACCCTGACTGGACTGGAGTTTGACAGTTTTGTTTGTTTTGTTTTAAAATTAAAGATTAATTTAGCTCTCTACCCACTCTGCAGTTGATCTGTTACAAAGGGAAAAGGTATCATCTCAGACAGCACAGCAAGCTTCACTATTTGCCCTTAGCTCTCACCAGACGGCCCTCAAATCTCAAACACACAGAGATGCAAACTTTCTCTTGTTTTACTAGGAATACACTCCAGCATTCATGATGATTGTTTCCCTGTAATTATTCATGTGTCACTTTGTACCTAAAATAGCAAAGGAACAAAACTCAGTCTGTTCCTGGAATTCCCCCAAATAACCCTGGAACAAAATCTATGGCTGCTTCTTACGCCCTAACATTTCCACACTTGACATGCTGAGTATGAAACGTATGTGTGAATGTGAGTGTTTGGGGACGAGTTTGGGGGCTGCATTAACAGACAGGAGCTGTTGGGTCTGTATTGTTTTTCTTTGAAAAAGTAGTTATCTGAACTGTAGGAATTTAACAGTTAACTCTAAAATTTAACAGAAGAAAAACTAATTATATAGCAACATATCTCAGGTCTAATGGAAGTGTTTGCTTGTGCAAAAACTCATTTTCAGTCTCCTCCTTGGTAGAATGATTTGGGTCCATTGCTTTCAAATGGTATTCTGGAAGCCAAGGTTGACTTAGAATAATTAACAACAAAGATGTAAAATAAAAATGTGACATTAATTTGTCTTATAGTTTAAATTTAATTATGTGTTCAAAGGCCTGATAAATCTATACTGCTTAGGTACCCTTAAACATCTTAAAGCCCACTAAAATGTTATGTGTGGGGGGGCTACTAAGCTTGTTTCATAACAAATTAAAATACTCTGAATAATACACCATTAAGATATCTGATCTTTTGAATCAAGTGTTTTAAAAAGATAATAAATATCTAAAATACTTTATTGAAAGTAAAATTTGTTTAAAACATTTTCGGACTCATAAGATAAAAGTTTTGTTAAACTATAAAATTATATTAGCTGTAAAGATTTTGATAAAAAAAATTTCCACAGATTGTAGAAATTAAAACATTTTTTTAAATACTCAAGACTAACAAAATATTAGGAGGATATAAAAACACTGTGTGTTAATTAAAACCTGTAAGTAATGTACATCAAAAATAATTTTGTTAATTGGTATGGATTTGTTCCAAGAATACTCTTAACATACAGAAGTTAATTGTGAGATTATGTGTATGCTCATCAAATATCTCTATGTTAATTTCCTCTTCATAATGGAAATTCCATAAGATGCAGTTCCAATAACTAGTTATGCATACAGGCAGGCTGGCAAACGTGAAGGCTACTCCTAAGGCACATGCCTGTGACTTCAGGACCATATTTATACAAACCCCATGGAAAAGTGGCTTTCTGCCCAAATTGTTACGTAACAGATTATGTCACCATTCACTTTGGGCTTCCTGGACATACAGTGTTAGCCATTTTGTGCTGATTAATAACCCCTGGGTGTCCGTGGTTAGCCATCTTGGGCCATTCCAGTTATCCATATTAGCGCCATGCTGTCTAAACATAAACTGGACCATACAGGCTTCTGTTACCTGCAATAGTTTTGTCCTAAATGAAATAATTAGTCTAAAATTGAAGTTAACTTCCAATCTAACTTCTGTGGTTCTCCACAATGGAGTTAAGATAGAGAGAGTCCAAATGGCTCACTGTAGAGTGAAAAGGACCAAGGAAAAATCACCCTGTCCCTAACTAGACCCAAGACCAGGGCCAAGGAATAGCATCCAGACCCTGACTTGACCCCAGGACCAGGGTTTGAAATCCCACCAGTTCCTCAGCTTGCCCCCAGAGTCAGGCTGCAGAATCCCACCAATCCCTGAGGTCCCTGAGCATGAAATCCCACCAATCCTTGAGCTTGAAGCCCCAGAATCGGACAACAAAACCCCACCAAAGCCAGCCACCCTAGAACACCACCCCCCACACACATACCAGAAACCCTATATAAGCTCTGTACCCTGTTCGGTTTGCGGCTGCTTCTCACCCTAGAAGCAGCCACCTTCTTGGATTCTTTCTTCCCAATAAATCTCTTGAGTGAGGTTTGTTGTGCGGTGTGACATTTTCGGGGAAAAAAGCCCAACTGTAACAATTTTTACTGGAGCAGAGAAGAGCTGTAACGCTTTCCCTGGGGAAACTTTCCCCTAGTGGAGCAGAGTTGTTAAAAGCAGAGCTTTAACACTTCTCTGGGGAAACTTTCCTTAGGAGACCAGAGCTGTAACATTCGCCAAGCCGGAGCAGAGCTCTAACACTTCTCCCAAACAGAGCTAAGCTATAACTAGTTGGCTGGGGAAACCCTCTCCTGCCACAGCAGAGTTATTACACTTGCACTGGGGAAACCTTTTGCTGAAGCAGGGCTGTAAGCTACTAAGCTTACAGTGACTTTGTGGTATTCCTTGGCTACAGACTGCCAGGATATCTTTCCATCCAAGCTGCAATGTTTACACACAGAAAATGATTACAGACGCTAGTAGATAGCCAATTGACAACCTTAGCCCTGAAACAATGTATTTCTAACAGATAATAACCTACTTTCTCAGAGAAACCCCAGCCAGGCTGAAGGTCGAATCCTAAATGGGCAACACTTACTGTACGTATGGTGACCAGGGCACTGGAAATAAGCAGCCTTCGGTGGGTGCCATGGCTACTCATCCTTGTCAATGTGACTGAATCTGCAGTCAGCTAAGAGGTAAGCTACTGGGCATGCCCCGGGGGTGGGGGTGGGTGGGGATTGCCTTGGTCACGTGACTTGAACTAGGAAGACCCACCCGGAATGTGGGCGGCACCTTCCAGCAGCGGGTCAGGTAAATGGAGGTCAACGGAAAAGCTTTCGAGTTCTTCTCCTTCCTGTTTCACTGGTGAATTCATTGACCATGCTGATGCTAACAAACTCCAGTGCTGCTACCAGGACCCAGCTTCTTCGGACTTTTATGATGACAGAAGACAAGTGACCTGTCATTGGATGTGTCTTTGCTCCTCTTCTGAGGCTCATTTCCTCACTGCACCTTTGTATTGAAAACCAACTCCATTTTGGCAGAAAGGGTCATTGTGCAGTAGCTCTTACCATCTCTCAAGCCCCGCCACTGTGTATTCTGATATTGCTGCTGAACTACTCCCTGGCGCCCACACTCTTCCTCTCCTCACCTCCTGTAAGCATTTCCTTACCTCCTGCGAGCATCTTTCTCCCGTTTGCCCTTTATGATTACGTGGAACACTTCTATTGTTCTCTCAGCTCTATTTAGTGCTGTCTTCTTCCATATCTGCCCATCTTTAAGAACAATGGCCTCTCACCTGCTGGAGGATTCATGCTTCGGTTTGAGTTCTCTTTGAATCAGGATAGAGAAATAACATTAAGGAGGCAGCAGAAGGAAAGGAGCCTTCCCTGTGGAATCTTTCTGGTCTCTCCTGCTGACAAAGTCTCAGTGCCAGGAAACTTCAAGCACTGATGATAAGGAAACTTGTCTACAAAAACGATGTGCATTTTGTTCCCACTTAGGCCCAGAATAAGCCACAACTTCAGGTGTTGACTATCCCCAATCATGCATCAATTTAGACAACACTCTCAATTTTGATTATGCCAAACACCTGACATTTAACCTTGTTGTGACTAGTCTTTGAGGAATGTTAAAAGATGCGGATGAGGGGCGGGGGTATGGATAGCAAACTTTAGAGATGCAACTTGAGAGCCAACAGAACCCTACACAGATCTATTTCCAACAGAACCCTACACAGATCTATTTCCAACACACCTAAAGTCCCTCCCTGAGAATTCCAAACTCACACTTGGGTCTGACTTGTTCTTTCCTGAACATCTCTCTTTTTATTAACCCCTATGCTTAAGATCTATGCCTAAAATGATGACTTTTCATAAATCCCAACATTGATTCATAGTGGATAGCCCTGAAATTCTTTCCTGTGGCAAAGCCACAAATCTTGGAATTGCCTGAATAGAGATCCCAAAGGAGAAATGGAACACCTTAAGCTGCTGCTAGAGACAGCATGGAGCCGGGTCACTGTCCCTGCTACCACTGACACTGTGATTCTGCATAGGAACCAGTTGTTTTGATGTCCGTTTTCTCATAAGGTGAGCTTCTGGAAGGAAGGAACTCTTCTTTATTGGTTTTATATTTTGTAGTCTAGGCTGTCCTTGAACTCAGGGTTCTGCTTCAGCCTCCTGGGTGTTAGCATTACAAGTGTGAATCATCATAATTAGCTTAGCTGGTAATTTAATATCTTCAGATTGTTTAGCACTTTCCGTAGGGTGGTTAACTGAATCTTGTGCTGACATCTAGGCTTGTTAAATAAAGGGCATGATTTGGGTGGATACACAGAGTGCTGAGCTTTATGAATAATGGGCTGTTTCCCTCCTGTGTAGATTGGGGATAATAGTACCAATGCAGTCTTTTCATGTCATTAGAGTTGATGGTTATTATTGACATTGATATTGGCATCTTTTGGGCACTTTGCTCAATCCCATTGCTTAAAATAGGAGATGTTTGTGGATTCTTTCTTTGAACTACTCTACGGTCAAGAGATAGGAAGTCAAAACATAATCATTAACTATACACATTAAATTCCATTTATCTTAGTGAAAATCCCTGGAATCAGCATGCGTCTTTTATTTGAAAGAATTCAAATAATTTCACAAATGTTACTCATTTATCTTCCTCACATTATCTCTGAAGGAAATTCTTCTAAATTGTTTCATTTCATTACCACAAGCTGTTCTAGCAGAATGGAATGCCAGTGGGCATCACACCCGCTGGGAATGTTCTAACTGAACTAGGTGATGGGTCCTTGCCTGGAACCATAGATAGAAAGGTGAGTCTATCATTTGCTCGGCTATGTCTCTGGAAAAGGGGACCAAGATAAGCAATGATGTAGCAGAAAACAAGGTCTACTCAGTGACACTCCAGTTAAGGACATTTTTTTTCAGAACCTGCTACTCAAGGAAGAAGTCTCACGTTCTTGTGCAACGGGTTCAAAATAATAACTAACATTTCCATAAAACAGCTGCAAAGTGCCCTTGTAAAAGCTGTTTTATTGGTGCTTTGTAGATAAGAGCTTGACCAACATGGCTCCATAAGAGGCTTACATCAGCTAGAAACTCCCTCCTTTAAATCCTGTGTTCTGTCTTACTTCTCGTGGCACCCGAAAACTTCAAAAGAAGCCTTGCTGGAGCCCTTTTCCAGCTGTGAAGAACAGAAGGGAGAAAAACGTAAAGCAGCTTAGATGAAACTTTATTTTAGTCAAGGCCAAACATGGCCAGCCTTTATTAATCCTTAGATATGAATTTCCTACCAGAGCTTATGTATATTCCTATCTCTCACGTTTCCTCTAAGGAAGATCTAGGCTTTGATCATAAAGCAAAAGACAGAGAGAGTCTAAAATGTCATATTTAACTCAAACTCAAGAGACAGGATGGAATAGTGCCATGTTCCCTGTGCTCTGGGCTCTAGTGGCCCCATGAGAAAAGACAGGATGGAACAGTGCCATGTTCCCTGTGCTCTGGGCTCCAGCGGCCCCATGATGAGTTAGAGGAAAGGTTTTCTCCACTGACCTTCAACCCCACGTAGTATATGCTGAAGCCTCTATAAGTTAGAATGCAGATCATATGCACTGCCATGAAGCGGGTGTATCATTGTATGCTACCTGGGAATGAATGCCATTGGAGACAGTGCACATGATCTGCTTTCTATCTTTCCACACAATTTCAGGACAAGAGGCAGCCATTCCTGTCTTCTAGAGGTTTGCTATTACAGTGTAGGAAACATCCCCACCAAGGATGAAGCATGAAACAATTTGGAGGAATTTCCTTCAGAACTTATAACTTGAAGTCCAAGTTTGGACCCACTTGTATGTGAACAGATGACAATGGGAGGTGCAAAATGATCTTTAACTGTTATTTTTCTTCCTTCTGTCCTGAATAATGTATCACCTACCCCAGGGGACCAATGAGGAACTCAATATTTATATTTTTGGTGGTAAAAGCAAAGCATTATGTAAGCATTGAGATTTAAATAAGCCTTTGAGACTTGGGAGTGGGGGCAGGATTGTTTCTGAGAAGGAAGAAGCCCTGGAAAGGAAATGGGGAGGGGATCGGGAAAACTGCTACTTCCCAGAGTGCCTGTGTCAGTGTGGGAATGCTTTCATTGATATGTACCAAATTTTTCCTTTGATTAATCTGCATAAAATTCTCCAGTTCTCTAAAATGCAAGGGGAATGCGAACTGTGAGTCATCTGAATTCCTGACAGAGAATTTTGCTTAGTTTTAGTGGAAGAGATATTTCTCCCAAATAAATTTTAATGATAAACACTGTGGAGATGGCAGTCCTTGGCAGCTAAGATCTGTAAGAACATCTGCACTGTTTGTAAAGAGGGCATAAAGTCTGACGCCTAGGAGCCTTTGGCCCTGCATGTGATCTTTCTTTGGAGTTTTTCAACCTCAGCTCTCCTGACAGCTTGGGTATATTATTCCTTGTTGTATGTTACAGGCTGTCCTGTATGTTGTAGTATGCCCAACAGAAATGTCTTCCGAAACATTGTCCAACTTCTGCTAGAGGTGGGAATAGGGAATGAAATTAGTTGAGAGTGAAATAAGATCTATGGCAAATTATGGCAAATGAGAATTTGTCTTAGGAGAAAAATGTAAAGGGACACACGAGGCTTAACAGGTGTTCTTCTGCTGATGTCTAGAGGTGTTCCCTCATATGTTAGGACACTTTTAGAGTGGGATTGTAACATTTAGCATAAAATACAGGATGCTCAGGAATGCTTAAATTTCAGGTAAATTGTGAACATGGCTTCAGATGTCTGTCTTAAAATATTTGAGATAATGTGTTGTGGAATATTTTAAGATGTGTTACATTCATTTATGCTGTAGAACATTTGTTTAATGATGCAAAGATGTGCTGCATTCTCTTATGCTGTGTTTGTCTAACTCAGTGAAGCTGTGTTACTGTGCCTGTCTAAAACATCTGATTGGTCTAATAAAGAGCTGAATGGCCAATAGTTAGGCAGGAGAAAGGCTAGGTGGGGCTGGCAGGCAGAGAGAATAAATAGGAGGAGAAATTGAGGAGCAAGAGAACAAGAAGAGAAGGATGCTAGGGACCTGCCACTCAGCCACACAGCCAGCCACAGAGTAAGAATGAAAGTAAAATATACAGAAATAGAGAAAGGTAAAAATCCCAGAGACAAAAGACAGATGGGATAATTTAAGTTAAGAAAAGCTGGCAAGAAATAAGCCAAGCTATGGCCGGGTATTCATAAGTAAGAATAAGACTCCATGTGTGATTTATTTGGGAGCTGGGTGGTGGGCCCCCCTCCCCCAAAGAGAAAAGAACAAAGAGTAAAAGAGTACAGAGTAAAAACAACAACAACTACTACAGTAATGTCACAGTAAAAATTATCTGTTGCTTTTCTGAAATCTGAGCTAAACTGAGAAGTCTGTATTAGACTTGGCCACATCACTGGCTCCAGGGTTCTCTGTGACACTGGATTCATTCTGACATTCACACTACAAGCTGGTCACTTTATCAGTTAACCTCACCTCCCTTTTTCACTACCAGAAACATGCTGAATGGGCTGACCTCTTTCTATTCCTCTCTTCATCTCCATTTTTCAGCCTTCATGTCACTGGCTTTTTTCCCTGCTTCACATACTTGATGTGGTGGTTTAAATGAAGATGGGCCCCATAGGCTCATAGGGAGTGGCACTATTAGGAGGTGTGGCCTTGTTGGAGTGGGTGTGGCCTTGCTGGAGGAAGTGTGTCACTGTGGGCGTGGGCCTTGACATTTCAAAGGCTCAACCCAGGCCCAGTGTCTCTCTCTTTCTGCTGCTTGCTGATTCAGATGTAGAACTCTGGGCTACTTTTCCAACACGATGTCTGCCTGCACATCACCATGTTTCCTACCATGATGGTAATGGACTAAACCTCTGAACCTGTAAGCCAGCCCCAATGAAATGTTATTTTTCATAAGAGTTGCTGTGGTCATGGTGTCTATTCATAGCAATAGAACACTGATGAAGACACTTGGTTTCTTCCTCTATTATTGAGATCTTGCCCTTCCTTACTTCTGAACTCCTCCCTATCACCCTCATGGAGCAGTCTCAGCACACAATTTCCTTCTCTTACAACTGGGTGAGATTAAACCCCCCTCCCCCAATTATATATTTTTCTTACTTGGTTTCCAGTCCCTGAATTTTACCATTTCAACAAGACTCTAAGTTCTCAATGGCAGGAGACATAGCTTAAGAACTCTTAGTAGAGGCTCAGTGAAATTTCTGCCAAGCCATGTTCTCCACAAAACTTAGTGGTGTACTCTATTTCTCCTACTCTCGGTGTCCCTGAGTTGTCTGTAGGGCTGAGGCCTCCTGGTCTTTCCCTTGTCCACATTAGCCTGTCTACTGCTATTGTCCTTGTTCAGCTCCTGTGTAGACAGCCATGTTGGTGAGATTTTCATGGGTGTAACTGCTGACGTTATTAGGAGACACAGTCTCACAGCAAACTCCTTGAACCTCTGGCTCTTACAATCTTTCTGCCCCTTCTGCAATGATCCTCGAGCCTTAGACGTGGGAGTTGTGGTGTAGATGTATCTACTTTACTGGGCTCCACAACTCTGCATTTTGCTTGGTTGTGGTTTTCTGTGATGGTTTCCATCTGTTGCAAAGAGAAGTTTCTTTGATGGGGGTGATTTTTTTCTTCTTCTAATAAGGTAAAGTTTAAATAAACAGACCACATGCCCTAGCCCCCTCTCCTCTGGTGGCCTGAGACACAGGACGGAAATCAGAGCTGACCTCATTGGCCTCTTAGGCAGTAAAAGTATGTGCTCCCAGTGGGAACATGTACAGGCAAAACACAGACCAAGTGACTTAAATGATATTTTCTTTTTTGGATATAAATATGGAAAATTAAAAAAATATCAAGTATTCAGCCAACAATTAGCCATGAGTTTTCTAGGAGACTGGGTTGGTTTTCTGTTTTGTTTTTTCTCATGAAATATTTATAGTATTACACATTTTATTTGGCCTCTAATAGACTGAACCTAGAAGCATAAAACTAGGGTTTACAGTTTTCAAAGTGAACGTGTTCTCAAGTTTATTCATTTAATAAGCCAAAATTCTATGTCATTATGTAAGAGTAATATAGAGTTAGATAGAGATATGGATAGATATAGAAGTGTGTGTGTGTGTGTGTGTGTGTGTGTGTGTGTGTGTGAGAGAGAGAGAGAGAGAGAGAGAGAGAGAGAGAGAGAGAGAGAGAGAGAGAGAGAGAGAATATCAAATGTTTTAGCTCTGCTTGCTTTTTTGGATCATTGGTCTCAACTTCTGGCAATAAGTTGCTTCATAAATTAAAACAATATTGCTCAAAGGATTCAAATATGCTTTTAAAACTGTTTATGCAGTGATATGTCTGTCTATGTGTGATATTTATTAGTGTGAATTATTGTACAACTCATAATAGTTAACATTCATGTGAGTGTATCTTCATTGTTCAACAATACTGCTAGTTTTTGGAGCTAAGAGTCCTTAATTTTTTTTTTTTTTGCATTGTTCCCTACATCTAGAAAGATTCATAGCATTTGAGCATGGAATGATTTATTCTTATGTTTCATTTGATTAAAAAGTGAAATAAGCGATTTTAGGATTATATTGATAAACCTGATAACTACCAAGGGTGGCATCTTGCGTATGACATTATGCAGTGTCCTGTGTCAAATCCAGCTTGAGAACACTGTCTCCCACAAACATTGTGTATGCAGTTGAAGAGCTTTGTTGATCGTCCCAAACATTTCTGAAATAATCCTCTGAGCCAGGGCTGTGATGAAGCCATAGATAATGGAACTGCTGTCACTGCAGAGATCAACGAACAACCTTCGTGCACGGGAGACTTTGCTTTCATTAAAACACCATTTATTTTAACTAAATTATTGAGCCAATTCAAGCCCCCTCCAAATCTATATTTTTTTATACTTCTACTACCAAAATCAAAGAAGGAAGGGAACTTTCAGAAATTGCTTATAGGTACCTTTTCCAGGATTAAAGTAAAACAAATTCAACAGTGACACTTCTTGTCAGGTCTTCTTACTGGCTCCACATTGTTCTGAGGCAGGAAGGACAGAGCACCATCTGGGAGAATTTGTGGATTTTCAGACATGCTGGAGGAGAGGTAATGGCAGATGAGGTCAGCCAGGGCCTTGGTCTCTTATTCATACTCTGTAGCAGGGGCTTCAAGAAGCTTGGATTTCTGAGAAAATGCATGCTGTTATTAATGACTAGTGATATCACCTACTAACATTCTCATAGGGGGTGTTTTGAAATTTCATACTTTCAAATTGTTTTCTTAGAAGTTCTTGCAATAATTTCCATCACTTCTTAATCACTTACACATGTTAGTCCCATGATTAGGATGTTCTCAAACTGACATGAACCCACCAGAGTCACCTTGCACAGTATTACACAATGAGAACAAGATAGTATAAGAAAAGTAGTAAGTAAGTGCTGTGGGATATCTTTCTGTACGCTGTGAATATGTGTTGCTCTGATTGGTTGATAAATAAAGCTGCATTGGCCTATGGCAGGGTAGGATGGAAAATCCAAGAGAGATAACTAAAGGAAAAAGGAGAGTAAGGGGAGATGCCAAACTGCCATCCAAGGAGCAACACGTAATGGGACACAGGTAAAGCCACGGGACACATGGCGATATATAGATTAATAGTTATGGGTTGAGTTAAGTTATAAGAGCTAGCTAGTAAGAAGCCTGAGCTATAGGCCATATAGTTGGTAATTAATATAAGCCTCTGAGTGATTATTTTATAAGTGGCTGTGGGACTTCAGGGCCTGGTGGGACACAGGAAAAATTCCAACTACAAGTAAGCTGCATGCTAATATCCATGAAAAATTCTATATTATTATGCTCATCCTAATTGCATGACAAATTTAGTTAAGTAATTGTTAGTTAATGGCTATGTCTAAATATTCATAAGATTAAACTCTCTAACCACACATCCTGAAAGTAATAGCGTAGTAGATGCTTCTAGCCACTTGTTAGACCATAACAGCATGCTCAGTACATTTTATCAAATGAATTTATAAACTGTCTAGTGTCTATGCTTTCAGAAAGTTCAAACTCTAAGATATAAAACTTTACAGTTTCTTATGTTTTAGACACTGTCCTGTTTTCTTGTTACTTTCCCTCTTCAATTATTTTTTAAATTTAATTATGAATGCAAAATGGTCCACCAGACAGATATTTGCTACACCAAAATTTCTCTTGTTACTAGTGCAGGAAGTGCTACTGTGAGTAGAGTGAGTCTGTCTCCATATTCAGTCCTGAAAATGGATTACATATTTAGGAGTAGTATCATAGAAAGTAGGTGGTTTGAATTTCATCAGTACTGATCCTTATACCTAGATAGAGGTATAGATGCAGTCATCAATGTTATACACAGACAGGACATAAAAGCCTAATTTGCTGAAAAACTGTGAGCTGGATATCTTAACCATGGGTGGAAACATCCCAAATGTGAATAAAAAAGCAGAATTTCATAGAACAATGGAATCATGATGCTACTGAAATGTATATACCCTGTTACATGTTTACTCTGGTAATCAAATCCTTTATTGAGGACACCATGCCCACATAATAATTTCTCTGACTCACAGGTTCTCTCTCCTATGTTAGATTTAAATTCAGCCTGCTGCTCTGCTTGCTTGAATGAACCAGAGCAAATTAATACAGAAATGGTTCTCACAAAAGAAATCAGGTTGTATTATAATATTCTCATATTTTTCAATCATTTCCATGTAAATTTTTTGACTTATACAAGGGAGTTTTCATGCACTTTTCACCCAGTTTTCCATAATGCTACCATTTGGTGTAACATGCTATATTTGTCAAAGTGAAGAACTTATCTTAGAAACATGAACTTTATAGAATAAACATCAGTGTATATTCAGCTTCCTTGGAACACAGATGTCCTTCCAGGTTCAGTATCAGCTTTCTTTATATCTCCTTCTCTCCTTTGATCCATGACAAGTCTTCAGTCTTCTCTCATATTATATGACTGGGATATTGCTGAAGAGCATTAACCTGGTCATTTAGCAAAATGTCCTTCAGTTTGGGTGTGTCTGATTTTTAAAATTATTGTTATTATATGATTATAAAGAAGTTACACATTTCGAAGAATACCTCTCCCTTCATAATTGATGGATTTTAGGGGCAAGATACTATGTGATTCTGCCAATATCTGGTTTCTCATCAAACTTTCACCTAGTAATTTTCACACCCCTCAGTGCACTTGTCTGGAATTATTACTACCTTGAGATTCTATGGGTTATGAGATGTAAACTCTTGTGCTTACTTACTGGGCCAAGGTCACCTGATATGGCCTCAAGGAATTAAATCATGCTGGTTGGTGGAGCCATAGCATAACTGAGGCTGTTACAGTTCTATTGAGAGCAATCAGACTTTTTATACCTTTATCAGAAACAGAATATAATGGCAATTGCCAGGATCAATACAGTTCTAGATGCCAGGATATAATAACATTTGCAAGCTATACAGGGTACACAAGATTAATGTCTAAGACCAATTGTCCTGTCAAGTTTCCATGTTTTCTTGACTTCTAAGGGAACATACAAAGAACAAAATGGCCTGAATGCTTCATTACCTGAGAGAATGCATCAGTCTCTCAGGAACTGGAAGGCACACTGTGTCCCAGAAGCCATGGACTCTAACCTGAAAAACCTATGATGCATTTCTCTCAATGTAGCTAGGCAAGCCAACCCCATGGTTTCCTTCAATGAGATATTGTATTCATCAGTTGTACACATGCTGGTTGTGATTCTGCAAGACATAGTTCTTTCTTTTTTTTCTTTTAATTTACTGTAAAAATCATCTATTTATGTCAGTATAGATGCATGCAGTTTTTAATATTTTATTTTTAAAGTTCATCAAGAGATAGCAATCAAGTTGGTGATCTATCCATAGACATTAACTTTTTAATGACCAATCCACTATACTAGCTGTCAGCCTGTCCATCAAACTTGATGAGCAATTCAAACAAATATAATTTACTAACTTTTAAAAATCTTCTCTGTTGGCAAAAGTCTAAACTAATTTCAAGAACTGTGAAGTTTGAATTATAGTTTTTCTGTGCCATTTTCTTAGTATAGCTGGGATATGAGGAATTAACAGGAATGTAAATATTTTCCACTTTCCTCTGTAAAATCTTGCATGCTGACCTCTTTCACAAACCATTGGCAGAATGTAGCAGAAACCTACTATCTCCAATGGAAACCACAGTCCACAAAGATGGCTGGCTTCTCTAGTTTAGCTATGCCAACAGTTGTGACCAGAAAGAGAAAGGAAAGCATGATTCATCTCATAGCACTCAGGCTTAAAATATTCGTGGCCCGTCTGTGTTTTGGACTCAACAGGTGAAAACTGACAGAGCAAGTGATAGATGCTACAATTAAATTAAAGCATAATACCAGCATGCTTTGTTCTTGCCTCTAGACACAGTGTTTGGCTGGAAGCTTGCATGGCTGTTTCTTATTTTTATTAGGTTTGACATGCCCACATTTTCCAAAGATGCCTGATGATCCAGCTTAATCATGTGGGGGATGGTTGTCAGTTGTGGTTATTGGGTTGTGGACAAGGCTACAAGGACTGGATGAGTAATTCTGAGAGATTATGATTGTTGTTGATCTAGTGAGTCTTTTTCCTTCTCTCCAGTTATCATTTGTGTTTTAATTTCCTTCATTAGAATTAGATGGGAAAAACTGGCATTAGAAGATAACAGAAACAAGTAGTTAATAATAGTCTCATAATATCTGATAGCCGTATCGTTAGCAAATGTGCTTGCAAATAACAGCTGGGAGAAGAATTTCATCAAGTAGGTAATATTTACGTTGCTTACAGGAGTGTTGATAGATTTATCATAGCTCTTAGTTTGTTGCATTTTTCTTTTGCAGAAATCAAAGCAATGATATAAAGATCACATGATAGGAAAGCTGGGGACTCTGGTTCTCTGAGGGAAACAGGAAGAGTGGGCAATGTTTGTGAAACAGATGTTAATGCACTAGAATTCATTGACAGAAATCACTCAGACATAGCAAGACCATGATTAAAATTAATTACTTGGAGGAGTTACATTGTGCATTCTTCAAATGTGCCTGCAACAAGAAATGAAGCCTAGAGTCTCAGCTATAGTTTGTTGATTCAAGCCTCTCTCTACCAAAGGAAATAGTTTTGGGATTAAATGACATTGTTACTCAATTCCCAAAGACATGTCTGTCTAATTCAGCAGCATATCATACTATTTCAAAGTAGTACTTTGTATAGCTCTGTCTGCTTACGTGAGTGCTGTAAACTGAGCTTCTAGCACATTCTCATACTGTTTGACAATACCCATTATGAGCAAGGTGAGTGTTTGTAAGAATGTGAGCCTTGTCTCCTGCACTGAGCATGTGTGAAGTCCTACTACCCTGGTTGGTGGTCTAGTGCATTCTCCACGGAATCACATGTGGCCTTCTGATTGTTCCGGAGGCCTTTGGGCTCAGCTGTTTAGGGGAGATTTTGTTGTGGATCATAAGGAATGAGCAAGGAGGGATCCCATGTGGCCCAAACTTTGCCTATCTGGGTATCTTTAGACCCTAAGTTCAGAAATGCTTTCCTCTGATACCTAGACATTTTGTACTAGAACTTTGGCCGTCTTTATTTCTTCTCTCTCAGGGATGTCCTCATTTTCACACAAACAAACAATAAACAAAATGACTGCATGTCCCAGAAACTTACTCATTCCCACCCAGGAAAATTGTGACAGTCATTCAGAGTCATCTGCCAAGTTTTAAGAAAAATGACTTACTGGCTGAAAATTTAGAATCTTAACAAAGTCAAGATTTATTGGGTAAACAAAATACTAGATTTAAAGGCCTAGTTTCCACTTGCCTGTTAGCTGGCTTAAGTACCCTAATGCTAGATCTGTAGCAAGGCAATAGGAAAATTGAGGTCTTTCTTATTGCTATAAATGTATAGTTCAGATGAAAATTCCTATTGAGAGAGGCAGGCATGATGATTTTGTGTGTGTGTGTGTGTGTGTGTGTGTGTGTGTGTGTGTGTGTGTGTGTTTGTGATATTTCCCACTGCTACTTTGAATGGAAAATGTGCTTAGAAGGGACAAATTATCTGAAAACAGTGTCCTTTGTCACAGCACAGAGGCCAGTTTACAGAAACACCTATTATCCAAAGTCAAACTTTGAGAAGGTTTTATCTGACGCACAGAGAATTGCAGCCACACATCAAGTCTGTTCTTCCTCCAGCTGCCCAAGGGCATTCTGATAAAGTCAGCCAGACATGTCCTCCAGACCTTCCTGTAGTTCTTTCTCCATTTGGTGAATCTGGGTATTAATTTATGTCTGTTTATGGAAAATACAATATGTTAACACTAACAATCTGGCTTCCTAGCAAATTCTGTCTCAATGTAGTATTTAAAATAGTTTTATTATTTGAGAAGTTCATACAATGTGTTTTAATCATATTCATCCTCATCCCCTCCTCCTACCTCCTCCTAAATCAAACCCTACCTCCCTACATCCAACTTTATATGATGCTTTTAATTTTATTTTTTAGAGTTTAATAACCCATTGATTCTAATTTGTGCTGTCCATATGTTTCTGAGTGTGGGGCCACCCACTGGAGTGTGGTTAACCTACCAGGAGCCATGCCCTTAGAACTAACTCTTCCCCTTCTTGAAGCCATAGACTTGAAGACATAAACTCTTCAGTCATGTGTGGGTGTTCATGAGCCTCTTCCCACACCATGCTAGAATGTTGACTGGCATGATCTCATGTAGGTCTTGTGCAGGCAACAGCAGCTGCTCTGAGTTCATGAGTGCAGCATTCTGTCATGTCCAGGGGACACTGTTTCACATCAGTCCTCCCAACCTCTGGCTCTTGAAATCTTCTTGCCCCCTCTTCCACAATGGCCCCTGAGTCTTGGGGTATAGGAGAGGGGTTATATAGATGTCTCGTTTGTGGCGGCGCACTCCCTCGTCACTGATTCTCTGCACTTTGACTAGTTGTGAGTTTCTACATTAACCACCATCCAGTACACGAGGAAGCTTTTCTAATGAGGATGGAGCAGCATTGATCTACAAGTGGCTATGGGAAGTTAGAAAGATGTTTGATATTGTGTCCACTTAGCAAAGTCAAAGTGGTAGATTCACTCCTCAAGACTGTGAGCTTCCCAGCCATGGGTTCTTGGCCAGATTTGCAGTGCCAGGCATGTTTCCTGAGGAGTGGGCCATAACTCCAATTAGAAAACAGTTGGTTATCTTTACATCTGAACAATCCAGGATGGTCTTTGTATTTTAAGTCAGCTTAAATCTGATTGGTGATCTGGTTATCACCTCAATTTGTCTTTGGGATACAATATAACACAGCTAAACATTTTGGGGATTAGGATATAGACATTGGGGGGGGACCATAATTCATGCCATAATTAAATTCAAAATCCGATATGGGTTGTAAGAAAATAGAGCAGAAGTAAAAGGGTCCTTGATTAGAAACTGAAAGATCAAGATTATTATTTAGCTCTACTTACAAGATGGCTTTAGAAAAGTCATCTGCTCTCTGGGTCTAATTGCGTGATTTGAACGGGGCCATTTGATAGCAGATACTCAGTCTTTTCTCACTGCTAATATATGAATCAATTCCACAGCCATGTTCATTGACACAGCTGCCTCCTAAGGTCTACGTGAAAGGTTTTCAGCAGTTATGATCTTCATAAATGCTAAGAAAAGATGGAGAAACTAAAACCCAGAACAGACACCATTCAGGACAATAATTTCCAGGATAACTAGTAATCTAAACACAGGCAAAATAAAAACCTGAAAACTCAAAATAAGTAACTGTAGGAATCTTCTTCAAGAAATTATTATATACCAGTTTGAAAAGGCAAAACCTGCCTAGCATAGATTAAATTCTCTGACTGAATAAAAGAAAAAGTAAGACGAAATGGAGGAAAACAAAAAGGAAGAAAGAAAAGATTGAAGGAAGGGAGGAAATGAGGGAGGGAAGGGGACCAAAAAGAAAATGATAAATAACATGCTATCACATTTTTTTCTTGGATTGGTGCCTGAACCAAGTGTGTTACAATTGCCAGGCAAACACCCTGCTAGTATGGTATACCTCTAACCCTAAGTGCTTTTACCTCAACAAGATTTTACACTGTCGGTGAGCAAGAAAAGCATTACTTGGATCCATAGCACACAGGTATGGCTGGATGCCTAGAGGAAAGTATCCTAAGTGCTCACAGGCACATAGAAACAGATATCTGTGTCCAAGACCATAACCATGACCATCTATGATCTTTAGGAGCCGCTGCTGGATGGAGGGGACACTCAAGCTTATCTCTATAGTAGCACCTCTTCACCTAAACCTAATCCTGAAGTTGAGGTGATTTAGAAGGATCTGTGACCACAGGCTGGGGGTGTTTGGTACTAACAAGAGAGATTCTGTTAGAGATATTCATGTAATACTGAGCATTTCTATCAATAACCATGACAAAGAAACACACAATTAGTTAAATGTAACATGGCACCCAAGAGAGAAATATCCTTGAATGCAGTGTGAAAGACCATCCAAATGAGTTTGAACTAATACCGACTACTATCTAAAGCAGCAGTTCTCAACTTGTGGGTCACGACCCCTTTGAGGGTCTAATGACTTTTTCACAGGGGTCACCTAAGACCATTGGAAAGCATAGATATTTATGTTACAAATCATAACAGTAGCAAAACTGTAGCTATGAAGTAGCAACAAAAATAATTTTATCATTGGGGTCACCACAACATGAAGAACCTCATTACAGGGTCACAGCATTAGGAAGTCGAGAACCACTGGTCTAAAGAGATGGGAAGGACATCAAATGATCCTTTTCAGCTTATGATTATTGGATTTTTATTAGATTTAGCATAAAGCACTATTTTAGCTATATTACAAAATAATAAACTATTAATACAGAAGATTAAAATAATGAAGGTGACATGGTCCAACATACAGGTCTGAAAATGTAGATGCATATATACTCTTTCATGCTGTTATATGCTCTTATATAGAGCTATAAAACTTGTTATTGTTTCTAATATGCAAGTATATTAGATCATTATAACTGCCAAGAATATTCCAATATTTTAAATTTCTGCTTAATGTTTTTAATTGAAATAGAATTATTTAGATCATCCCTTAGTTCTCATCTGAAGCACCATTTCCTAGGCCAGTCCTCTTGTCTGCTAAATGTGATCTATTCCTCTTAATCTCTAGCTCTCTGCCCTTTTTTTTTTTTTTTTTAGTTTTTCTTTTTCGAGACAAGGCGTCTCTGTGTAGCTTTGCGCCTTTCCTGGAGCTCACTTGGTAGCCCAGGCTGGCCTCGAACTCACAGAGATCCGCCTGCCTCTGCCTCCCGAGTGCTGGGATTAAAGGCGTGCGCCACCAACGCCCGGCGCTCTCTGCCCTTTTTAAAATCTACTTGATACTGTCTTTCTCCGTAGCTGTCCTCTCCAAAAATTGGTATATATAGTGTAGGCACTTGGCATCTATGTGTTGGGTCATCAAGTGGACAATTGCCCATACATGGGAAGACAATCTAGTCTTGAAAGATCTAGATGAGCAATGAGTGATTTGGGGGGAGGAAGCAGGGTGAGTCACTTAGCTACCCTGTACTCCAGAGAGCTGGGGAACCACTTTCCTGCCTTTGGATTCTTGTCCCCAAGAGTGTCAGGTCCTTGGGGGAAAAAAAAAGAACAGATTCCCTCCAGCCTTGCTCTTAAGCTAATGGAACACAGACAGTCTTCACTGCTCACAAGAGGTATGCTTGATTACATGGGAAGATTTGATGACATTGGGGAATTAACTTTATGTGGCTGATCATAGTCAACACTGATTTTGCCTATACTCTGTTTTCGTAAGGCAGCAGCAGAGTTAGAAACCTGGCTAGCTCAAGAGTCAGAGCCATTGAACTAAAAACAATATCCACCAAGACAGAATTCCTAAGATTTGGAATCCAAGCCAGGCAGCACGCCTTTATCCCAGCACTCAGGAGGCAGAGGCAGGCAGATCTCTGAGTTAGAGGCCAGCCCGGTCCACAGAGCAAGTTACAGGACAGCCAAGACTACACAGAGAAACCCTGTCTCAAAATAGCACCCCCCAAGTTTGGAGTCTGGTGTCAGCTCCCCCATTACTTCGTGTGTGTGTGCATGTGTGTGTGTTGAGGGAGGGGAAGAACATAGTCTTGGTTTTATTTCTACCTTTCCATGGTTATTCCAAAGCTTAGATGACAGGGAAAGAATTTTAAAAGCTACAAATCACTTATTATATGCAGTTCCTTCTGCTTCAGAAAGCCCTCCATAGTGGCAGGATCTTTTGCTGTAATGTGGAAGCCAACTGTACTGCAGATTAATTTGTGTGTCAGAATCAGGCTGCCAGATGAATTATCCTCTGATAACACATTATTGCTTTACTCCATATAGATAGCTACAAAAAAATCAAATTATTTATGAACCCCCTTCAAATACATCATTTCAGTGAATAAGGGTTGAGACCAAGCAGCTAAATAGCAGTAAGAACATGTTGCTGTTTGTCTTTTATTCTTTTGGGGGGCCCACCACCCAGCTCCCAAATTAATCACACATGGAGGCTTATTATTACTTATAAATGCCTGCCCTTAGCTTGGCTTGTTTCTAGCCAGCTTTCCTTAACTTTAAATTATCCCATCTAATTCTTGCCTCTGGGCTTTTACCTTTCTCTATTTCTGTCTGCCTTTCTTTGTTACTCTGTTGTTGGTTGTGTAGCTGGGTGACTGGCCCCTGGTGTCCTCCTCCTTCTCTTGCTCCTTCTCCTTCCAAGATTTTTCCTAGATATTCTCTCTGCCTGCCAGCTCCGCCTTTCCTTTCTCCTGCCTTGCTATTGGACATTCAGTTCTTTATTAACAAGGGTTTTAGACAGGCACAGTAACACAGCTTCACAGAGTTAAACAAATGCAATATAAACAAAAGTAACACACCTTAAAATAATATTCTACAACAGGACTATTTTCAGATACGTACACAATCTTAATTGATTAGCAACAAGCATGGAGCAGGTATAATTACTTCCCTGAAAACTCGTAATTCTGTAACTGCTTTGTCCTGTTTCTGATTTTCTAGAGCACTTGCTTGTTATCATCATCACTTTTGTGGTAATGAGTAAATGGCAATGATCAACCACAGACAAAACTTTAGTGGGGAGAAATTGAGCTTTTTCTAATTTTTTAATGGACTTATTAAGTTTATCTTGAAACTTAATTCTTTGCAAAGGTAGTATGCACCAGGAGCACCCCTGACAAGAAGAGAACATATTAGGAAGAAATGTGGTCTCTTTCCATAGTAGGTCCCTTACACCATAGCTGCAAACACAATGCTCTTGGGGAATCCAGGAATATACTGGCATTTTCATTTATTGTTATTAATCATATACTGCTGGGAACTTATGATGCAATAGGCTCTATGCTTTCGACTACTAATATGGTGGGCAAATCAGACATGATTTCTGTCTTTGTGGGGGAGACTTTAGAGAAAATTAATTACAAAATAAGTGTGAAATATTTGATGGTTGTCATGTTTTTACTTGTGAGCATAGAGTTTTAAATACTCTTTTTGTGTGGAAAAGCATTAACATATCTTCTAAGTGTGTGTTTTCCTGTTTTTTCTTTATGCTGAGTAGAGACCTGGAAGCCTGAGCCTAACATGACAACCTTGACTTCCCCAATCCCTGCTGAGATATTAGGGATGGAGCCACAGGCTAGAGATGTGACTAGTGATGACATTTAGGACTATTGCTTAGAAAATTGGGGGTTTGGACTGCCCTATAGGGAAGGGAAGGTTTTAAGTAGTCTGAATTTCAGATGCCCCTGTGGGAGATCTAGGAACTGTATCCCGTCTGGGTAATCTACACACCACTGTAGAAGCCCAGTAGGTGCTTAGCCATGTTCAGGGCCATACAGGACACCAGAGCAGTGAGAGCCAAGAATGTGAAATTTCACTAAGAGGTATGCCGGAAGAAAACATGTGAATGTAGTAATCATGGGAGGGTTGGAAGGAGGCAGTACTGTTGGCTAAACAAGGATTCACAGGGGAAGGATGGGAGTTAAATGGTCGTGGAGGGGCATAATGACTGCCACAGTAACAGCAGACTAAGAAAGGCCTGGTGGCAAAGTCAAATTAACCAGTATTGTAAAGAGAAGGGCAGTGGAGATAAACATATTGTAAAAGAAAGTATATTTTTGAGAGTCAGGTGAGTTTGTATTTTTAACAAGAGCCTGTCATTCTGGGGTTAGCCAGGAGAGAGAAGTGTGACTGTATCATAGACACAAAGCTTTAGCAGTAGTAAGGCACACAAAACCCTCCATGTGCCCCTCCCCTCCACACTCCACATTGTTGCTGCAACCTTTTAGTGTGCTCAGAAGATTCATCACTTCCAAGATCTATGTCTTTGACCCTGGGCCTGTTTCCCGCAGAACTGGGAAAAGCCAAGTATCAGATCCTGGCAGGCAGAGCACTGAGGTCATAAGACTTTCTGGACAACAACACTTTCTTACTCAATGAAGGTCCTAGAAAGTAACTGTTCAGTCTCTCAGTTTTCCCTGCTCTCAGATGGGATAATTTTAAAATGTGCAGTTTATCCTTTGCTGAGATTTCTCTGTGGGTTAAGCTCTAGTTGTCCTCTGTGGACAATGGTTCAATAACAGAGTCTCTTTTGTTAATTGCATCTGCTTCTCTGTTTCACCCCCATACACTTTAATTTTTTATTTTAATGCATTTATTTATTTGTATGCATGCGTGCTTGTGCATGTGGAAATCAGAGGACAACTTGAGAGGATTAGTTCTCTACTCTTATTTATGTGGGTCCTAGAAATGAAACTCAGGTCATGGGGTTTAGTGGCAAGCACCTGAAGCCACTGAGTCCCTCTGTTTTGGGGACCAATGTTCCCTGCATTTTCTAAATGAACTCCTTTCCCTTGGAAGAGCCCCTATTTGAAATGCTAGTTTTCTTTGAAGGGCAATAAATGCATGGTACATTTGGTGACAGTTCTAACACAACATTGAGTGTAGTTTCCTTTCTGCTGTAGGACTAAAAACTACCTTTTCGAATCTTTGAACTTCTTGCCCATCATCCTAGTTCTTCCAATACCAGATCACTACACACATCTACATAACATCACCTTTAAGATTCTGCAGGAAAATGATGGGTTATTTTAAAGTGGTTATTACAAATGTTTGGCAAAAATTTGGAGATCTAATCTAAGATTTCTTAAATGTTTCAGTTTGAGATGCTAAGGGAGTGTGGCTCAGTGGTAGAACACTGGTCTAGCATTATGTAACACCCTAGGCTGTACTCAAAATGGAAACAGCATGACATCAGGAGCAATCCAACCCCCACAGCAATTTTCCAATGTTCCACGTGGATGTAAATGATAAACTAAAAGGAAATAACAAGAATTTCAGAAATTATCAAGGACTTGTGAAAGAGATTAATGCCTGAAATCTGAAAATGGGGTAAAATATATGATACACAATGAATCAAATTGAGCTGTATGCTAAGATGTTGCAAAAGTGGGGTCATAAGATTATAACTTAGAAAACTGGGTGGCAGAGAAGCATATGGAACATTGATTGGGTGATACCTGTAAGTGATCGCCTTGTGCTGATACCAACATACTCAGCCAAGTGGCTGTGAACTAGTCTTCAGTAAACTAAGCTATGGACTTAGAACAAAGTTAAGCTTTTTTTTAAGTGGATATATTTTAAATTCTTCAGAAAATAGGACAAATGAAACTGTGCTCTTGCCTTTGTTTTTTCATGAAATTTCACAGATTTGTTTTTCCACGTAGACTGTGAGTTAAGTGTCTGATGGGTGCTCAGTTATCTTGGAGAGGGTTTCCTTTAGAAATCTATTTGAGGTCTGCTTCACACAGCAGGCAAGAGCTCACTGATGGAGTGGCAAGGAAGGAGACAGGAAACCTTAGAGAAAAACGTGCCGAAAATGCAGAATTCCAGAAAGTCCAGAGGACAGAGAGAGGACAAAATGACGAACATTTCCATAAAATGAATCAGCGGAGCTTGGACGTCATGGAGATAATGTGAAATCCTTACATACCATTACAGATTGCTAGAGGACAGTGGGGTCACAGATCTCTACAGGACATTCAACTTCCTAAAGGGCGGCTATGAAAGTTGGAAGAACACATGGCTAAGGATGAATGCATATGCCAGATGTCCTGTGATATTTTAGCCAGAATACACTGCACCCACAGGATTGCCAAGGAGAATAAGATTATCTTTTGCCAGGCGTTGGTGGCGCACGCCTTTAATCCCAGCACTCGGGAGGCAGAGGCAGGCGGATCTCTGTGAGTTCGAGGCCAGCCTGAGCTACCAAGTGAGCTCCAGGAAAGGCGCAAAGCTACACAGAGAAACCCTGTCTCAAAAAA
>CABHPP010143175.1:59683-71314 GCA_902168425.1 Peromyscus attwateri
GGCAGGCCAATGGGAATGCAAAGAAAGAGCAAAACTAAAAAAAGCCCCCCTTTAAAAAAAAAAAAAAAAAAAAAAAAAAAGATTATCTTTTAAAGTCATCATCATGTTGGAAATAAATATAAAGAAGAAATACATGTCCTCTTGATTGGCTGAAGCTTGAGAAAAGGATGTACCCCCATTTAAGCATCATTTGGCTTCACTCTTTTCAAAGAGAGAGCTATAACACTTAATTTTTCTACTGATAGTGAGAAATGAAATTCCCATCAAGACAAGTAAAGAATTGTTCACATAGAGTTCAAGCAGAATCATTTTCTCTGGAGATACCATCAAGGGTAGACAAGGAGATGAGTGATTGTACTGACATGGAAATTGCATTGGAAATCCCTGGCTTAATTCAGCAATAATCAAACCGTTACATAGCTCTTTCCAATCGACCTCTTCCTCAGTGCTGCACTTGGAATAATTCCTTAAACCCTTACAACGATCATCTAAGGGAAATTTTTTCACCATTTCGCAAAGGAAGAATTTGAACTCTGGAGAGGTACGCACAGCCCAGCTAGCAAGTAGTGGGTCTAGAGACTCAACCCCAGTGGTCCGAGATCATATTCTTCCTTCCTGACCACAGTAAAATGCTGAATTTGGGTAAGTGAATAAGTAAACACTGCAGCTATGACTGCATGACTGACTTTCCCAGCAGTGCTGGGAAAGCTGGAAGGGCTCACTGGTGGATACACAGGCTTAGTCAGTCTTCATAAAGAAGGGAATACGTGCAGAGGGAAACAGGAACTCCAGCAAGCTGCCAAGTCAACTGGAAGAAACGGACTGGGCATGATCTTTGGGAGTGGTAAAAGATACAAGAAATACATGGTGAGAGAGCAGACTTTTATTGGTCAGAGAGGTGGTGTAACCTGAGACCTAGTAGGCACAGGAGAGAGTGACCCACAGAGCCTGAGGGGAGAAAGGCATGGTTTTGCTGGCCCAGAAATGGTTTCTTTAGATAAACCAGTTTGCTTTTCCAAACTGCAGGATAGGAGATAAATCAAATTGCCTGGTTTTTTCAACCTCTGGGGCTCCAGGCTGTGTGGGTGAGCTGATTTCCAGGAATTGCATGGATTTCCTGGAACCTTGGGCTTGTTTTATACTCTTGGTTTTATTTTGTTTTTTTATTTTGGGGGGAGGGGTCCTTTAGGGAGGCAGTGTGTTTGTGTGTGTTCAGTGTCAGGAGTCTTTCTTAAACACTTTGCGTCTTATTTGAGACAGGATCTCTCACAAAACTTGAAACTGACCCCGCTAGACTGGCTGCGGCGGTGGGGGCAGGGCTCTGCCTGCCTCCACCCACCCATACCAGCACTGGGATTATAAACACACTTTGTCACACCTGCCTTTTATGGAGGTGCTAAAGAGCCAGACTCAGGTCCTCTCTCCTACCCAGAAAGCACCTTGTCAGTTTAGCCATGTCCCTGGTCTAGCCAGCATAGTTGAAAGCAGGACTACATCAGACTCACTTTTATCTGACTGTTGGAAAGAACCACTAACTTGGTACAGTGTAGACTCTTGATCTTAGTAAAGTATTTAATGGAAGCTCCTCATTGATACGGTTCTTTATAAGCCAACAGGTGGCACCTTGATAGGTCTAGCTAACGCCTCACTAACTTTGGACGTAAGTGAATGTAGCCTAACGGAAGCAGGTTAATAAATCACTTGCAGGATTTTACATCATGCCTGGTATATGGGGTATTGAGTAATGGTTATATTTTTGCTACTTTGACAAAAAAACTCTTACCAAAAGAAATTAAGGGAAAAAAAGATTTATTTTAGTTCACATTTCCAGGTTACAGTCCATCTTCTCAGGGAAGTCAAGACAAGAACTTTAACCAACTACTCCCACCACATCCACGAACAAGACCAGAAAGAAATGAATGCATAAATACTTACTGCTCAGCTAGCTTTTTCTGCTCTTAGACCGTGCAGGGCCCAAACCTGGAAATAGCTGCCTGGAAAGGCAGACTTTCAGGCTGGGTCTTCCCACGTCAATTAAGGCAATCAAGATAATCCTCCATAGTATATACACAGGCCAATTTGATTTAGATCATTCCTCCTTGAGGAGGAACCTCAACCTCTAAAAGAGAGGTGACAACCTATATTCTAGGTTGTGCTGAATTGACAGACTAACCGGCACACTGATGTATTGAATGGGTGAGTCCTAATGAAGGTAGGTCTCTTTTCTCTGTGGACCCCTAACTTACCATGTTTTGTTTGTTTGTTTTGTTGTTATGAGTAAAAAGAGAAAAATTGAGCAAGCATGCTTATCAAACTTGCTGGTGACACACAGGGGTAATTATTTCTTTGAATGGTGCTCTTCATGTGTAGAAGAATCTCTAAAAGTTGAAAAGAAGCTATCAAGACAAGTTTTAACAATGGAAATCTAAAAATCTGCATTTAGTTAACAAATCAATTAGGCAAGAATAGAAGGGAAAGTGATTTGTTTGAGGGTAATAATGTGAGAAAACAATTCACTAACGGTTTTGAATGAATACAGCTTTGAGAGAGGCTACAAGTGCTCAAGGTGCTAAAAAGACCATTGGGCCCTGCTGATAGATGTTGGCTTTGCTGATGAAAGCAGACAAGCATGCTGTAGCATGTATTCATCAGATCACACCTAGAGAGGCCCATGTCAATTCTGGGAGTCAGCATTTGAAGAAGAAATAGTAACAGACTATTGAAGAGTATCCAGAAACGACTAGAATGATCTGTAAATTGTGCTAGGGACATGATGAGAGGCCTGAGAATGATAACATTTTAGAGGTAATCCAGTATTTTTCCTCTTAGATTAAGGAGTCAAAGCCAGAGGAAGGCAGCTTCCATAATAATGAAGAAAACCATGAGGATGAATTGTAATACAAATGATTATTCTGAAAAGTAGCAGCTTCTCTTCCCTGGAAGCAGTTGAACAGGTTCCTGTAGTCCAACAGACAGGAATGCCATTTCCTGGAATTCTGGAAGGCTAGAGTAGGTGACTTTATATTCTTTTTCAGTTAGAAATTCCCTATTTCTTAAATGCAAAAAATAGATGACAAATGGATAGATAGATGCTAGACAGATATAGATAGACCCATTGGATAGATAGAGGCTAGACAGATATAGATAGACCCATTGGATAGATAGATTCTAGATAGATATAGATAGACCTGTTGGATAGATAAATTCTAGACAGATATAGATAGACCTGTTGGATAAACAGATATAGATAGACCCGTTGGATAGACAGATGCTAGACAGATATAGATAGACCCATTGGATAGATAGATGCTAGACAGATACAGATAGACCCATTGCATAGATAGGTGCTAAACAGATATAGATAGATTGACATTAGAGGCTGGAAGGTGCTTTTGCATTACACACTTAAGGAGAAGCAGCATTGGTCCAAGATGTACTATTTGGTGGTCTTCAGCCAGTACTTGCCGTTTATGGATATAATTGAAAATGTCATTCTCATCACATAGATGAATTTTTAAAACTAGCAGAGAATTCAGGTTCTTGACATGTACAGAAAAACAAATATCCAGATTCTACCCCCATTGAATTGCACTGGGATCTTTGCCAAAATTTTACTTCTCATGTAGCTTCTGTCCTGTTCTGTTGACCTATCAGTCTATTTTATACAACCACAGCAAGGTTTGGATGACTGTACTTTAAAGACTAACTTGAGAACTGATGGAATGTGCAACTTTGTTCTTTTCCCACAGAGCCTTGGTTATTCAAAATTATTTTTATTTACATGTATATTTGAGTATCAGTTTGTCAATTTCTATAAAAATCAGTAGGGCTTTTTAGTGCATTTACATTAAATATTGGATTGATTTGAGGAGAAATTATGTTATTATAGTATAACATCTTTTAAATCACAAACATAGAATCTGCCTACATTAATCTGGATCTTTGTCAAGACTTTTAAAGAATGGGGTTGTTTGTTCTACTCACAAAATAACTAGTTATTTGTTAAGTCTCCAAATGTTAGCAGAGGGCAAAAATCTGAGCCACAAACAATGGGCTTCATTACTCACAGGACAACAGGTGATGTAAGTGTTTTGTTTGTTTCAATTCTTACTTCCCAGTCCAGTGGGTCTGGGGCACATGTGGGTCCATTTGGTTAGTGTGTACATAGGCTTGTGTCATAGCTGAGGTATACTGAATTTAGAAAAGTCTCCATCTACTGAAGAGTATGTTAGCAAATTTGCCTACCCTTTGTCCCAAAGGAAAGATTAACTTTGTTATTCAAATAGGAAATAGACCTTGGTCACTCTGATTAACCTGTGATGAAACACCATGACAAAAAAAAATTGTGGTGTGAAGGGTTTATTTGGCTTACACTTTCACATTGTAAGTCCAAACATTCAGTCCATCACTGAAGGAAGTCAGGACAGGAACTCAAACACGGCAGGAACCTGGAAGCAGGAGTTGATGCAGAGGCCATAGAAGGGTGCAGCTTACTGGCTTGCTCCTCATGGCTTGCTCAGTCTGCTTTCTTACAGAACCCAGGACCACCAACCCAGGAGTGGCACCACCCCCAATGGGCTGAGCCCTCTCCCATCAATCACTAATTAAGAAAATGCTCTACAGGCTAGGTTAACAGCCCGATCTTATGGAGGCATTTTCTCAATCGAGGCTTCCTTCTCTTAGATGATTATAGTTTGTGTCAAGTTGACATAAATCTAGCCAGCACACACAGATTGGAGGCAGAGCTTTTCAATTTGTCTAATGTGACATTGAGTTAAGATTAATAACAATAGGATCTCAAATGGTGCAGTTCAGGGGCTAGTCTGCATCAGTTCAGGGGCTAGTCTGCCCTACTTCCTAGGCTACTGGACCCAACAGGCAAAAACAATTATATGAATCATTAGTATAGGCCTTATACTGGAGGGCTGCTTTCTTCTTAAATTTCAGGATTGGTTGTTCCACTTCACTTGTGGCAATAATCTGGATGCAGCATGATCTTTTTCTCACAGACTCCATCACAGCCTGTAAGAAGTAAGTCTAGGGAAATGCTGTACTCCATACCAACCCTCGTCAAGAAGTCAAAACTCATCTTAATGTCTACCAGAACTGAAATGTTCAGTGCATTTTGTGTGTGCAGATGATATAAGATACAGTCCAGGATCATAGTTGTCTCTTTAGTGTACTTCAGCATTTAATCTTTAATAATATTGGCATTTTAGAGTATGAGTCAGTCGTACAGAATGGTTTTTGTCTGTTTGGTTTTTTGAGACAGGGTGTCTCTGTTTAACAGCCCTAGCTGCCCTGGAACTCGATCTGTAGACCCGGCTGGCCTCGAACTCACAGAGTACAGCCTGCCTCTACCTCCTGAGTGCTGGGATTAAAGCTATACACTGCCACCACCCAACTTGTACAGAATGTTTTTAAGTTTGGTTTGCCTCCTTGTTTTGGGGGATTCTACTCACAACTTTTAAGGAAGGAAATGTCAGTGACATATATGTAAAGATACAAATGGCCATCTATAGACAACACAGGTAACTTTCAAAGTTGAACATTTAGGCAACTCATCAACAAGTTTGCCTCTTTTGTGGGTATTATTAATTATTTTCCTCTCCATACACCCTTACAATGCTGTGTTTTTAGCTGTGCACATTGCTTATTTATTTTCGTATTCTGGTTGAATATTTGTGGATCTTTTCTTTTGATTGGGATTGCAAGATCTTTATCAAACTGTGTCTTATTCCCTTCCACTTGCTTAGCAGCAGGTGCAGAGTTGCTTGTTGATATTTTCACAATCTCAGATGCTTAGACGCTGCTGCACTGGGGCCTAGGATTCCTGAAAAGAGGTACAGCATCTCAATAAAGAACTAACAATTCAGGGCTGGAGAGATGGCTCAGCAGGAAAGAGCACCAGCTGCTCTTCCAAATGACCCAAGTTTGAGTTCCAGCAGCCACACGGCAGTTCACAACTATCTGTAGCTCCAGTTTCAGGAAATCCAGTGTCCTCTTGTGTCCTCCAAGGGCACCAGGCATGTTGACGCACATGAATGCAAGCAAAACACCCATATACATAAAATAAATAATAAAAGAATTAAAAGTATCTAGGAGCTACAATAAAGAAACAGTGTTTTAAAAGAACTAATTATTCCACCCATCTCTTTAACATGGCTTAGGGTGAGCCTACCTCCTGGGAGTGGTCCACTTAGCCAAAGTGATTGAACCAGTCCAACTGGAATGTTAGATTCCCACCCAGACCAAAGAGAGATTCTGTTCTCTTGACCAGCAGTTTTTTACTCTAACAGGATTAGTGATCCAATGGTGTCTTGTTTGTTCCAGTCAAGGTCTCACATTGAAGTCCAAGCTGGCCTTTGGACTCCTAGTAATCATCCTGCCTCAGCTTCTGGAGTGCTGGGATTATAGATAGGCGTGAGCCGCCATACCCACTCACATTCTCTGCTGTGCTCTGCATTACAGGTATGGATTTGAGTCTGAAAGGCAGTGGCTGGAGTCGCCAGGTTCTTGTGCCTCTTTACAGTGAGTTGTACAGAGATGCACGCATAGCTGCAGGAAAGAAAATAGCTTATTAAAACTGAAATACAGAGCAGCTAGGGACTGTGCCAGACCTTGCCTGTGGCTCCACTCCAAGACAGCAGAGGGGATGTGTGTGTGTGGCAGGGGTTATATGACCCTTTATGGGTCATTTCCATGGGATCCGCCTCTCCCAAGCTTGTATAACAGCTTTTTTGAGTCTGCTCCCTAGGCTGAATGAAGTCCAGGAGGCTAAGGCTTCCAATATTTCCACTGCAGCCTTTTGTATGCTAAGGTCTGCCTTCACCCTATTCCCTACTTTGCATCAGCTGGGCCCCGCAACAACAGTAAATCATGTCATTTGTTCATTTTTTGTGACTTTCCCCCTCTAAATTATCCTAACCCAAATGTGTGCTCCATACACACATTAGTCCTGCTGCAGAGTCTTCCAGAATCTGACCTCATTGCTCCTCCATCTGTTTTTGTTTGTTTATTTTCACCTCCATAGTGACCTTGCCTTTGGATTTAGCCCTTTTTAAAGCCTTCCCAGCTTCACCCCTTGCAATCTATCCATGATGGTTGGGATTTTTCTTCACTTCCCTCAATTCTCTGTCAGTTGCATTTAAAAAGAAAACTTAGCTGGCTGAGAGAAACTACTTTTCATATAGCTAGAAAGTTTAGCAATGGTCTGGCTTCCCAGGCTAATTGAGCAATATTTTTTAAACCAGGGCTTCTTTCTCTTTTTGGTGAACCCTGTCACATAATAACAGGATGGCCATTAACAGGGAGTTTTGCATACCAAAAGATTAATTACTCATCTTGAAAGATAATATACTTGTGAATCTCTGAGAATTCCTGGAAAGAACTATGTCTGCAGAGCCTAATTGATGGGTTACAACTGTAGTGGTGTGGAAAGGTTGGAATGCTGCCGATCCACAGCCTAATTTACCTTGTCTTGGACTATAGTCCCCTTAACAGCCATTCCTTGCCAGCCTCCATGTCAAAACTAACATTCTGTGACTAAAGAAAAAGTTCTTTGGACTCTATTAATGTAGTAGGTGACTAGCTTCCACCAAGGTAAAGCTAAGAATGTCATCACATAGCATCTGAGACCTGGTGGGAGAGATTCTCCATCTTGCCTTGCATTTGTAACCAACTCTCTGATGCGCCCACTAATGTATTCTAAAGTTGCCTCGATTTATAACTGTCTTGGCTACTATAAAACTTCATGAAACTGCTTCCATGTGGGCACATGGGACTTGTGGTAACCTAGATCCATGTTTCCCAGACCTTGCTCACTCCAATTTGGCTCTAGAATAAACTCTTATTCCTTTTGAGGTGAGAGCTGTGGGTTTTTTGTTTTGTTTTGTTTTGTTTTATTTTGTTTGTTTGTTTGCATTAGCACCCCCTGCACTTGAAGTATAACACAAACCTTTAGATTACATCTCAGTAGACTAACTTGGAGTAAGTGCCTCTCTGTCTTTCAACCAATTCCATGGTCTCCTCTAGGGCATGTGTTTGGGAGTTCTAGACTGAGCTCCTGACTGGAACTACCTTGACTTACAGATTTGGTCCTGCAGGTTCCTGATCCGTTCTATTCAAGACCAAGTTCGTTGTGGTGCTGAGCATTTAGAATGGGACAGTGAGGAAGGTACAAAAGACTTTGCTCAAAGACTTACAAAATTAGCATACAAGCACAGCAACTGCAGAGAAGGCTGGAGGATTTTCAACTAAACTAAAAGCAGTCATTGGTGCAGGCACAGATACACTCCGGAATGTCCCAAGGTGAGCTATCACTTATTATAATACTAAAACGCTGTGTCTGAGTGCAAATATAAGATGCTTATGAAACACATGAGTTTATATGTAGAACTACATGTAAAGTGCATGCTTGAAAAAGCTCATACTGTGCAAAGGAGCCCAAACTCTGAGCTGTGTAACACAAGATCCCCCAACTCTATCTATAATGGTACTGTTTGAGTTCCTAAGGTCTCTCTTTGCTTGGCTCACTTACTCCCTTGGAAGTGTATCTTTTACTAATATTCTGCTTCTGTTGCAGCTGTGTGTCTCTGATCAATGCCTTGTTGCAAAACACCAAACATCAGTATCAATGTACAAAAATCAAGCACCAGTGTTAAGGGAATCATTTCTGTGGAATATTTCTTTTGTAATTTTTTTGTTTGTTTTTGCTTTTGTAGCTGGGTTTGTGGCACAGAGTAGAGACTAAGGACTGAGCTATCTATCTAAGATTAGCATACAAAAATCCAGCTTGCAGAGAAAGACAGGAAGATCTTCTTCACTTTTCTTCTAGAGCATGCACAAGAAAAGTGCTGAGTATGTAAATAGAGAGGAGGGTGCTATGTAAATGTCCTGTAAAAGGATATACACCCTGTGGCCCAAAGCTTTCTGGGCTTTCTCAAAAACCCCAGCTCACTAACCACTCCCTTTCATAAGCATCCTTTCCCATCTTAATAATAAATGTCTCTTAATAATAAAAAATGTTTACTTTATCTGCTTCTAGCCTGTGTCCCTGGTACATTCTTTATCCTGAAGCGAGAGCCTGGAATCAGTGTCCTCTGAACACAGGTCCACAGCATGGTACTAAGCATTTTTTTCCCTCTCTGTCTCTCTCTGCCCACCCCCACCCCTCCTCAGATGCTTCCCAGAAGCCTAAGCAAGCTTTCTCTGACACTCGGAGATTTCTCCCCACTTCTGCCATGCTTGCTCACCATCATTGTTGAGCATGCTGGCTTTCTCAGACTCTAACTCAAAAAAGCCAAAACTTTCTTCCTTCTCTCTTTCCCTCCTCCTGGCAGCTGCCAAGACTTACAGCTTTCCTACCCTGCTACTTTTCTCTCAAACTTTAGTGAAATTGTCCTCAAGCTTCCTTCTGAGTCTGCTTTCATATTCTTTTCCTAATGAGACTAAGAACCCAAAAGGGAACCCTACATTCCCTGGTAACAGACTGAGCAGTAAGATCAGATGATGCTCTGAGTAGACTATTCTTTCAGCTTGTGTGCAGAAACTGATGGGTAAGTGTGGCAGGATGGATAATGACAAGGGAGTAGTATTAATCCCACCAATTGAGAAAAAGACCACTACCACAGTTTAAAGCCAAATTTGAAGCAAGCTTTAATTTAAAATGGCCCTGAATCACGGTTTGCAGCGGTTTAAGAAGGAAAACCCATAATTCATTGTGTTTCCCATTAGGTCAAACAAACTTGTTTATGGGATTGAAAAACATATGGCTTGTAATCTCCCATAAACAACAGCCTCCAGCATTTCAGGAACTATCTGTTCTTAGGCAAAGAGCTTGAGGATCAGAGACATTTTTGTTTCATGGATCTCTAAGGCATAGTAATTAAAACTTAAAATGTATCTTTAGCTCTAACAGTAACACTCAGGGAATGTTTAATTTTTATTAATTCAGAGAAAGCAACTCTGACAACTTGGAGAAATACAAGTATTTTGTAGACACATTTGTGTCTGTCAGATATTGAATACAAAAACTTCATATAAAATTATTCCTTGATGGTCAGTAAGATGGCTCGGTGGGTAAGGGTGTGCTCTGCCAAGAATGACAGCCAGAGTCTGATTCCTGGCGTCCATATGCTGCTGGAAGAAGAGAACTGACTCCTGCAAGTTGTCCTCTGCCTTCTGATTTCCATGAGTGCATGCACCATGCACATGTGGACCTGCCCCTCTCTCTCTCATAAACAGACAAATTAGTATAAGAAAAGAAGGAGAAAACAAATTTATTCCTTGAGTTACAAAGTTGGGAGGGGGACATGTTATAGGAAGCATATAGGGAGCTAAAGCAGGAAAATGGGGTATATGATCATATTTCATTGTGAATGTATAGATAAAATTTCAATAATAAAGAAAAATGATAATAAAACTATAATAGCAATATTCTGCATCATCATCATTATCAAATGGATTTCAAACCAAAGACACTACCCTCAAAATATGGCTGTAGGAAGCCAAAATATGCCATTCTAAAATTTGCCTCTTTTTATCAAGTTGAGCTCTTTATTTTGAGAATTAGCAAATACTGAAGATGTTTCGAAAATGGAGTAGAAATCACCCTTTGTAAAAGAAAGTTACTTCTGAATAGAAGTTATAACCTGAACAGAAGCAAATATCCACTCACAGGTGTGTGTTCTCTTTTTGCAAAAAAAAAAAAAAAAAAAAAGAAAAAGACTGCATAAATTCCTAGTAATTCTTAGAGTAGAGGAGACACAGGCTTAAATGTGCATATAAACTTTCCATGTGTTTGTCTTTCAATTTTTATTCATTTATTATTTACATAGTACATTTTAAGTAAGTATGACGTGTATGTGCATGCCTATAAAGAGAGGCAAGAGTGCATTTGTGGAGTCGGGTCTCTCTTTTTGTCTTTATGTGGATTCGGGGGAGTCAGGCTCAGGTTGCCAAGCTTCCAGAAGATGTGCCTTGACTGACCTACTGTTTTGTCTTTTAGACAGGACTCCTGTAGTTCAACTTGGTCTTGAGTAACTATGCAACCAATGATGACATTAAACTCCTGATCCTCCTGATCCTGTTTTCCAAGCACTGAGACTGCAGGTCTGTGCCCCCATGCCTGGCTTAATCTGTCTTTTGTTTCAGGGATTCATCTTAACTAAAAGCTCAGAAAAGAGAGAGGAAATATTCTTCTTCTCTCCCCACACAATCAGATTATAGCAGTTCCCAGTCACTAACTATGAAAGAGAAAAATTTATTTGGATTTTATGTAACAAAGAAGGGAACAGTCTACATGAGGAGTTATTTCAGAAAAGTGTTGTGCTGTCTTTGTTTGTGTCTAGTCAAAATAACTAATTACTCCAATCAGTTCTGCTCTTAACTTTTTATTAACTTAACTGTCCAATCTGTGAAGAAAATATAAATTGATAGATAAAATAAGTTCATGACCCAACCTGCTAATATTCCTTCAGGTAAGTTAAAAACAGCATGAACAGAACATGTTACATGGGTGCACCTATTGTGTGTTAACTTTATATAATTATATTTAATATTCAAAACAACTATGTTATTATAGATATAAAGAAGAAGTCTAATAAACATTTTCTTGGTTAGTTTTTTTTT
>CABHPP010143176.1:918-25031 GCA_902168425.1 Peromyscus attwateri
CGCTGGCCAGAACTTGGGGCCAAGGTGTGCAGGTCTTGCCAGGGGTGACTGGCGCTCAGGGAATGGAACCAAGGTGAGGGCGGGCACTCACCTTTGTCCAGAAGGCTGTTTCTTAGTTTTTGTAAGATATTTGATTACACTGTGTAAAGATATGTCACTGGGATTGGTTTAATAAAAAGCTAAATGCCAAAGCTAGGCAGGAGGTACAGCAGGGACTTCTGGACAGAGAGAGCTCTATGAAGAAGAAAGGCGGAGTCACCAGCCAGATGGAATAGGAGCAAGACATGCAAGAGGACAAGTAAAATGGCAACATGTAGATGAATAGAAATGGGAAAATTTAAGTTATAAGAGCTGGTGGGACAAGCCTAAGCTATAGGCTGATTTTTTATCATTAATAAAAAGTCTTTGTGTTGCTTTTTGTGAGCTGGCATCCCAAAGAAAAAGCTTTCTACAAATGGCTCCCAATGTCCAGCCATGTATATCCACATAAGACTTGAAATGGCTTTTTTAAAAGGATCTAAGCACACAAAAATGGAGCCAAGTGCAGCTTCCTAGTCTTGTGTCTCTCATGTTAGCCATAGTACAGAGACACATCTCCCAAAAGCTGCCTGTGTGTTTGAGCCGCCACTGTACCATGAGCTAAGCTGTGTGGTGGGTTTAAGGTTTTGCTTATGGAGACAGAAAAGGTTACAGATATGCAATAAAGCAGTTACAGGCAAAACAATACCAAACAAAAGAAAACCTCTAAATAGGTTGTAATATGTTTAATAATGTGAGTTAGGTTTATTAAAAAAAAAAGAATATAGAAAGTCATATAAATAAATAAATAAATAAATAAATAAATAAATAGTTTAGAAATAATAGAGTAAAGTCTGTAAAGAAAGAGTGAAATAATAAAAATGAAAAATAACAAGCCATGTGAGGATGGGAAATATTATAACACAGGGAGCTTAGACTAAACTAAGAAAGCAAATACTACTCTCATTTTACTTTGGTATGGATTTTTGCATATTGACACAAATTTAAAGTTATTTTTGTTATACTGAATGTGTGATTCTACACTTGTTTGGGGTATTGTGCTTATGCAACTCATTTAAAAATATAATGTATAATAAAGAAATTCAGGTTAGTAATCACCTGTGATAATCAAAACTGTAGTCATCTTAGGTATGTTTTCAAAGTCATACTGAGACATATTTTAGATAGACAGATAATATTCAAACACTTCAAAGACCTACAGAATAGCCATTTAAAATACTTAATAACACAAGTCTTTTCTTGACAATGAGACACATCTGTTCCTGGTGTCATGAATTACCTCAAAAAGGGATGCTGATGGGCATTGAAGAACCTTCATATGTAGGTTACTTTATTTGTGGCAGAAGCTAGCCATTTGTGCAAGAAACTGCCCTTGCCTCAAATGCTGACAGTATGTTGTCCAAACTGGGCAGCATGACATAGAAGAAAATGACTGCTGAACTTTGCCAACACAAGAAAGGACAGTCCTTCAAAAGTCCTGCTTTACAGAAAAGTGTCAGATATTCTAGGCCTGCAGGCCAAAGATGGATGCCCCCAAATTGCAAAGAAACCTTGGGGTGACTGTCCAGACAGCCAGATGTCTCTGTCATTTCTACAATTTTGGAAGTTGATTTCTCTGCACTGCCCATTTACTCAAGTAATATTTTATCCTTCTTGATTCTCTGATGGGGTTTGAAGACTAAATAGTCATACACTTAAGTTTTCCTTGTTACCAATTTTTTTTTTGGGGGGGGGTTCGAGACAGGGTTTCTCTGTGTAGTTTTGCGCCTTTCCTGGAACTCGCTTTGGAGACCAGGCTGGCCTCGAACTCACAGAGATCTGCCTGCCTCTGCCTCCCGAGTGCTGGGATTAAAGGCGTGCGCCACCACCGCCCGGCTTTTGCTACCAATTTTTTAAAAGCTTATATAAGAGGTATAAAGTTTATAAGTCTGAGAAAAATAAAAGTTTAAATTGTTTATATAAAAAATGTTTTAAGGTTTAAAAAGATATTTTTAAGATGGTAATACAAGTTATGACAAAAATAGTTTAGGTATAAAACTTTAAACTTAACAAGATAAGACAGATACTAGAGGGCTGGAGAGATGACTCAGAGGTTAAGAGCACTGGTTGCTCTTCCAGAGGTCCTGAGTTCAATTCCCAGCAACCACATGCTGGCTCACAATCATCTATCATGAGATCTGGTGCCCTCTTCTGACATACAGGCACACATGCAGACAGAACACTGTATACATAATAAATAAATAAATAAATAAATAAATAAACAAACAAATAAATAAATCTTTAGCCGGGTGGTGGTATGCCTTTAATCCCAGCACTTGGGAGGCAGAGGCAGGAGGATCTCTGTGAGTTCGAGGCCAGCCTGGTCTACAGAGTGGGTTCCAGGAGAGGCACAAAGCTACACGGAGAAACCCTGTCTCGAAAAACAAAACAAAACAAAACAAAAAAGACAGATAATAGATTATTTTCTCCAAATATGTCAAATACAAATTGGGCATTTTGAGTGTAATTCTTACATGATAATTGTTCCTATTGTATATAGTTTCATTTATTAAAGTTAATGTCTTTTCTTTATATTTAAACAATATCTAATCATTGTTGTTATTGTATATTTACTATTTAGAGTTAAAACCCTCTCTTTTTTATTTAGACAAAAAGGAGAAATGTTGCAAGATATTTGATTACACTGTGTAAAGATATGTCACTGGGATTGGTTTAATAAAAAGCTAAACAGCCAATAGATAGGCAGAAGCCATAGCAAGAACTTCTGGACAGAGAGAGCTCTAGGAAGAAGAACGTTGGAGATGTCAGCCAGACAGAGATTGAGCAAGACATTCTAGAGCACAGGTAAAAGTCATGAGTCACATAGCAACATGTAAATGAATAGAAATATATTAAGTTATAAGAGCCAGTGAGACAAGTCTAAGCTATAGGTCGAGCTTTTATAATTAGTAATAAGTCTCCATTTGTTGTTGTTTGTTTGTTTGTTTGTTTGTTTTTTGTGAGCTGGCAAAACAAAGAAAAATCTGCTACATGATTCCTAAATCATTTTCTTTCCTTTTATTGAAAATAGATTTTTTTCATACAATATATTCTGATCATAGTTTCCCCTCCCACCACTTCTCCCAGTTTCTGACCACTTCTTCTTGCCCGATCCACTACCTTTCTGTCACTCATTTAAAACAAACAAACAAACAAAAAAAAAACAGGCTTTCAAGAGACAGTAATCAAAGATGACAAAATAAAATAGAGTAAGATGAAATAAAAACTATCGTATCAAAGTTGGACAGGGGAACCCAACCAGAGGAAATGAGTCCTAGGAGGAGGCACAATAGAGACTCATTTGTTCTCACAGTCAGAAGTCCTATATAAATACAAAGCTATTAGTTATAATATACATGGAGAGGATCTGGATGAAGACCCACATAGGCCCTGGCTTGCTACTTCAGTTTCTATGAGCTTATATTTGCCGTGCTTAGTTGGTCAGAAATCAGTGTTCTGGTATCCTCCATCCTCTCTGGTTCTTACAATATTTCCACCAACTTCAGGGTTTAAAAGTTTTTAAAGGATTCATTACTTCGAAAGTGAAATGCTTATAATAGTAAAAAATAATATTTAATTAAGAAAATTATCTACCATCATTTGAAATCTAGACATAGCATGTTTATGATGATATCAGTCTCACACTTAACCTATGATTGATTTCAAATTATTCATAGGAATATAATAAATGATAACATAAGTTTGATCTATATTAAACTGCATTAGCTCTCAGTTTAAGATAGTTACTTCATCAATTGATCTTTATTTTCTCAAACTTATCCTCAAATTTATTAATACACCTTGAGATATCAACTTTTTATGAATCACTATTACTTCTTACTCTTAGAAGAGTAGTCAAAGTTCATCAAATGACTTTTGTCACTTTTCATCTAAGCCCATTCAGTCAGCTCAGGCTTATTTTCCATAATAAGCCAGTGTAGATCGTTTTTTGTTTGTTTGTTTGTTTGTTTTGTTTTGTTTTTTTGAGTTTCAGTGAGCCTAATTATAGTCATCTGACTTGACTCTGGCTTCAAACCAGATTTATACCTTTATCATTATACTGGTTATTGTTTGGGGTTTTTTGTTTGTTTGTTTGCTTTTCTTTAATTCTTTTCTCTTTTCTCTTTCCTAAACCTTATATTTCAGCCAAGCAATGATAGCCAATTCAATTACCAATTTTCATTTAAATGATTTCTGCAACTGTGCCAATTAAATTGTTTCTTCTATGCAGGAATATTAAGAATCAGATTGTTTGACAATAATCCTGAGGTTCCTATATTTCAGAGGAATTTCCCAAGGACATGAGCTTTGACAGAATGCTTTGTTTCTCTCTGTTTCTCATACTCATTAATTCTAATCATTTGGAAGTGTCTGCTTTTAGAGTAACCTATTAAGAACATAGTATTCTTATTGAGAATTAGTCTGAGAATTAGCATTAGGACTGTGTGGAAAAAAATAAGTATGCTGTGTAAGATTGGTATTTATTACAACTAAAATCTCTATTTATGAGGCATGAAAGAGATGCTAATTTGCTCATATAGTGCTTTAGTCAAAGGAAGATTTTATTCAAAATAAAATTTTATCACCCATTTTCCTAGAGCCTTGCAGCTTTTCTCAAAGGATAATTTTCTCTTTTAACATTTACAGCTAATGGTACTGTAGGAGAGAAAAAAAATAATGTATTCCCCTAAGCCTTCACCTAATCATGGCTGATACTCCTGTAACCAAAGGCAATTAACAAAAGGAAACATTCCTTTTCACTGGAGTTTTACATAATACATGGGTGCTTACTATGAAAACCCAAAGAACCAGAGAACACTTTGTATTTAATGTCCTGAATGATAAAAAACAGACATTTTCAGACCATCTTGAATACACATTATAGGACAAACAAGATCTGGTCTAATGGTAGTAAACAGAGAGGTTTCTGGATGTTTGCTACACTTACCTGTCCAGATTCCTCTTGGCAGTTATTGTATGATAACTTCATGCAATAACTGCCAAGAGGAATTATGGACACAGTGGTATGATGTATGTTAAACAATTTCATTATTCTTTGTTATTGAATGAAAACAATGAAGGAGAGTCAAGTATTTTCTATGACGTCATGTTTTAGTTCCATAGCACTCTCATGGACATATCTCTCTCCCTGATACATTATCAGTACTAATCAAATGGAACAAAATCCCCAAAGGTGTTTAAGTTACTTATGTTTTTAAATATAAATACTAAGCTTGTTCTTTGATGATTTCATATGTGTATATAATATTTTCTGATGACTCTCACCTCTGACCCTCTCTCCTAATTCCCTCTTACCTCTGTTAAACCCCTCTTCTTTGCAAATTCTTACTTACATACTATATTTTATTTTCTGACCACCAGGTTTATCTTGGGCGATTTGCTTGACCATGAGCTTGATCATGGCTTTGCAACCTAGTTGACTCATCAATGATGAGTCCTTCCTTCATAATCCAGTGGTATACTATAGTTTAATAGGGCATGGTGGGGCTCACAGCGAGTTGTGGGAATCATTGAACCTCTTCCTGATTAATGTGTAATAAGCTCATTGAAAGACACCAAAGTTTCCACAAGACAATGCTTATAGTGTCTATGACATGTCTAATTGATGTTTCACAGCCCCTCTGCCTGCCTTATGACTCTAACAACCCCCCTTTCACTATGTTCTGGGTCTTAAAGGTTGAAGTAGACTACAACAAGGAATTAAGGTCACACAACCACTTAGTGATAAGTATGCATTCAAACTTATCAAAATCCTGTGTGCTTTACTACTTCAGAGGATTAGACTCACAATGCCATGCTTTACTTTACAATTGCAATATTTTAACATCAGATACTTTAAGAGAAACAGCAGATTATCTCATAGTATTTTCTCTTCCACCTTTGGGTTATGGCTCTACCCCTTCAGTAACATTAATGAATAAAATGAGATACATGATAGCCTTTTCATACAAGTTACCTCTCTTCATATGTACTTACAGATCTGTATGAAGAAACACAAAAGTGGTAGCTTTTTCTTTGTGTGGAACAGAGTATCTATCTTATTTTATGTTGTTTGACTGAATTCCTCCAGGTTATTCTTTCAGTATTTCAAAAATTTTGGTGGTGGTGTTACTATTCAATTTTTATTTTTTCTAATTTATTGATATCACCTTCTCTAGTTAATTTGGGTTTATTTCATATTCATATGTAATCAGTTTTATCATTATATCATAGAATATGTATAAAATATGTTTGTTTGGAAGAAACAGTTTCATGGAATTTCAAGTTGATATATTTTGAGTTATATTTAGAAACTGGAAGGAGATAGTTTGTGTTAGAGAAACCTCAAATTTTTAATTGATTTATGTATGTTAAATCATACCTTAATTTTTCCTATCATTTTATTTAGTTAATATACAATTGTATTATTTCCTCCTCCTTCCTACTTCTCCCATCACCTCTTGCTCCTTCCAAAATTCATGATCTTCTCTTCTTTAAGAATTGTTGTTACCTACACCTGTAAACAAATGCACACATGAACAAAACATGTTGTGTTCATTCAGTATTGCCTAGGGCTGACCACTTAATATTAGATAACCAATCA
This sequence comes from Peromyscus attwateri, assembly GCA_902168425.1. Taxonomy (NCBI): domain Eukaryota; kingdom Metazoa; phylum Chordata; class Mammalia; order Rodentia; family Cricetidae; genus Peromyscus; species Peromyscus attwateri. Next base: position 7,601 of record CABHPP010143176.1, read on the forward strand.
AAGGGATCATTCTTGGGGGAGGCTAATTTTCCTTTTCTCAGAAGTTCTTAATTGCTTTAGCTTGTCATCTCAATGTGGGAGCCTTGGGATTTTCCTCATGTATATTGAAATAACAACTGGTGTTGCAATTGTTCAGGTGTTACTTAGGTAGCTATGTTGTTGGAAGTTAATGGTTGTAACTTCCATGTCACAGCAAGGAAAAGCACAATCTCAAAGCATATTGCCTATTCTCCTGGCTCTTAGAATCTTTCTGCACCTCTTGCCTGATATTCTTTGTACTTTAGATTCAGTTATGTAATACAAGCATTAGTTGGGATGGCTATTCCACGCTCACTTATTCCCTGTATTTTGACAAGTTATGACTTTCTACAATTGTTTCTTGCTGCGACAAAAAGAAGCTACTTTGGTGGTGTGGTGAAATCTACAATTATCTGTAGTATAAGGATAAACATTTAGAACGAAGTTAAGAATTATACTTGTTTAGGAAAAAAGGCTGTATTAGGCTCCTTTCAGGTCTATGCCTTTCCAGTCACAGGTAGTTGGCTAAGTTTCCAATACAAGTTGGGATTTTGTTCATGTTGAGTAGACCTTAATTCCAATTAGACAACTGTTGGTATCCCCCTACTTTTAGTTTGAAGTCACCTTGGACAATATATGTGTTATTACTTTTACCCCATGTTAAGTTGTACATACTATATAATGCTTTGAGTGGTTGAAAGAAAATGTTGAACAGTATAGATGAAACAGTAATAAACCCCAGTAACAGATGTTTTCATCATATTGTACTGAGTTGTTGGAATTATTGCTGTTTCTAAAGTTCCTAGAGATATGACTCTAAGTACCTTCATTGATTTCATTTGTAAATTTCATGAATTCTTGACATATATCCTACTGTGATACAAATAATGAAATCCCACTGAAAATTTATAATTATGGGTTTTATCTGAGCTCTGAAACATATAGTAATAAAAAAATCTGGAAAAAAATCAGCTTCATTTCTAGATATGATTGGTTTGGATTTTTTATCAAATAGGAAGAGATTTGCAATATTTTGTTTCAAATATAATTTAGTTGTGAGATTAAACATCGAGGGCATCATGGATTTGTGTGTACTATATCCTGCAGTTGTCTTAATAACCAGTAAAGTCTTCTTCTGAGGGGACTGCTCTCCTTTGTGGCATCTAGAATTTCCCAAGAAGAACTGTAACTACTTAGTTTACCTTCATTGACTTAAGTTTTGTGGTCTGTCCTCTTTAATATATAAATCTTCTCTTTCAGAAGGTGTACAATAGATATAGAGAGCTAAAAAAGAAAGGTTTTTATAATATTCAAAGGAGTTTGTCTATAAACAAGTGCTCAAACCACTGAAACCTGAGATACTCTGTAATAGATGTGAGCCACCCCTGGGTATGTACCTGATGAAATCTCTCAGTATGTTCGTAGAGGTACTTGCACATTTATGTGTGTTGCTAGACTATTTACAAGAGCCAGGAAGATCAATCCCAATAGAGGTCCATCAACCAGAGAACGGGTAAAAATGTAGTAGGAATACATAACAGATTTTTATTCCAGCATAAATAAGAAAAAAATTGTCCCATTTGAAAGACAGCAGATGAAACTAGGGATATTCATGCTAAACAAAATCAGATGGACTCAAAAACTATTGTATTTTTATGAAATATATATGTATACAACATGTAAATAGAAAAGAGATTACTTGAAATACAAAGAAGATGAATAAGAATGACAAAGGAGAACAAAGAAGTGTTTTGGATGTTGAATGTGAATAAATATATGACTTACATGTGTGAAATGTTATAATGAAGTGCATTGTTCGATATATTTTATTTTTATATTAAATGCAGAGAAAATGAATTTAAAATTTTTAAGGAGTGGTCCTCATAACTTAAAGTGAAATTGAGTTCTCCTGTTAATCCCACCAATTGAGAATAAGACCACTAACACAGTTTAAATCCAAATTTGAAGCAAGTTTTGATTAAACTCTGGCCACGTATATGGGCTCTGGCTAGGTCCAACTCTGGTTTCCCAGAAAAAAAGAAAAATGACCCCTAATCAGGGTTTACAGTGACTTAAGTATTTCCCATCAGGTCCAATAATGAGCAACCGTTTAATGACATACTTCCAAACTACATCGAATCAAGGGCAAGCATGCATCCTGACATATTTCCTGCCTGCAGACCTCCTGCTCACAGATGGTCAAGTACATCCGGGGCAGAGGGATCAAGCAAACTTGTTTAGGGGCTCGCACCGTCCCGCGGCTCAGTTGTTGTCTTGAGGTACCTGAGAGTAATTTGATTTTATAAGTCCTTTTCCCCCCCTCTCATTTTATACTTCGTGTTTTAATGTAGTCAAATTTTGTGTTTTCATCTGACATTTACAATCCTGTGCTGAAATATAAGAGTGTGTGTTATGCTTAATTAAACACCAGATAGTTTGAAAGAAAAAAAAAATGATCAGTTTCAATTTTATCAAGCTGTTTGGGTTAAAGGCGGTGAGTCTGACTGGGCTAAAGAACTGAGGAAAGCTAAAACCGAATGGTGTTCTTTGATTTATAACTTTCCCTTATTTCCAAAATAACCTTCATTGAAAAGGAAATTACAAGCTTGTACAGAAAGACACTTGGCTATTTTTACTGGATTGCCTTGTTTCAGCCCAGTAGTAAAAAAGGAGCCTTTCAATCTATTAGAAAAAAATAATAATGGTTAGAACCTGAGCAGTTATACAAAACAGAATTGGCTTGGCCCAGTCACTCAAACCCTGTTGCTTTTATTGGATATGGTTTCTTTTTCAGTAAGTGCTTTTTAAGTTGCGAGGCTGGAACCATAGCTACAGACCCTTGGTTTAGAAAACGCTCATATGGAGACACTGCCAGGGCTCTGTGCTTAAAAGGGAATTCTGGAGAGAAATGTCTAGGTATCTAACAGTGAGACTGTTTATAGAAAAGCTTGTGCTCATTGCAATATACTGTTAGTTTTTGAAAGTTTTTCTATATAAGAAATTTCTTCTATTCTAAGTTCTCAAATACTTAATTTTGTTAATTCTCTTTATTCTTAGTTTTTGTTCTTGTTTTTTGCTTTTAGGCTACATCACTGGTAGAAAAAAGATACAAACCCAGAAACATAACCCCTTTTCCAGCATATTCTGGTGAACTCAGTGAACTAGTTTTGGATGTAACCCATCCTAGAACCAGCAATGACAATACAGGAAATGATCATTTTGAATTATTCATGACACAGTCACCCTTGACATTCTGAACATTTTGTTTGAGAATAGAAGAACTGAACAAGAGACGGTAATGGTCATTATTATGAAGCAATAACTGCTGCTCAGATGGTTAGGAGCACCCAGAAGGAGTAATCAAGGATAAAATGGGGCTGCTTTACATTTGAAAGATTTCCATACAAATGTCTTTGAGAAATATAACTACTTTAGGTAGCATTTATTTTCCATCCTTTTCAATTTATTGGATATTTTAGAGGAGAATTTCTGATCATGTTCCATTCCAGGCACACCTTTAGGGTACACTCACAGATGTGCTTTGGAAGTTGTATGTCAAACAAGGGATATGTAAATCAATTAACTTGTAATTGTCCTTCATGCAGATTTGTGAATGTCTTTTTCTCTATATCTGCTTTATTCTCAGTGTTTGAAATACTAGGGAGAAATAAGACAGGACTATTGAGTAAAGGAAAACAGGATATTTAGCAAGGGATCTTGCACTGCTGAGTTAAAAACATCTCAGCAAATTACTGAGGACATCTGGACTCAGAAGCATCCACAGCTCTAACATAATTGTGTAATATGCAATTTTCTTGACTGTGGCCTAAATTAAGCACATAGAGGATCTCTTAGAAATTGCTAGCACTCCCAGTAACTTACTCATATCTGTCTTTCAGTGGAAGGTGAATTTTAGTTATTTGCCAGATTGCATCCAACAGAATATAGAAGGGGTAAAGTGTTAAAGATGGTGTGCTGGCTATTTTTGTTATCACCTTGACCACATCTGGTATTAACTAAAACCCAAGAGGCTATACACACCTGTAAGAGATTTTTCTTTATTAAATCATTTGAAGTGGGTAGCCCTCTTTTAATCTGGTATTTTTGAGTTGGGGAGATTCATCTTTAATCTGGGCTACAACTTGGCCTGGAATCCTTTATGAAGGAAATGCAAAAAGCAAGCTGTACTCAGAAGATTTCTGGTGTCTCAGCCTGCTGGCAGTCGGGACAAATCTCTCCCACTCACATCCCTGAAGTAAACATATAGAGGCTTATATTAATTATAACTGTATGGCCATGGCTCAAGCCTTTTGTTAGCTAGCTCTTATATCTTAAATTATCCCATAACTACTAATCTATTTATCGACACATGTTCCGTGGCTTTACTTGTGTCCCATTATATGATACTCCTTAGACATAAATTTTGAAATCAAGCTTGTTCTCTTTGCTTGCTTATCCTCCTTGTCACTGGCAAGTCCATTTTCTTCCCTGGTTTTCTTTGGGATTTTGGGGTACAGTGAATGAATAAAAATGGGCACAGAAAGGAAAAAATAGCCCCTCTATTGGTTAAAAAATGAAAAAGTTTATTAATAACTCTTAAGGCTGTCTCCTGGGAAAGCAAGGAGAAGCAAAAAGGGAAAAGTTGTCCAGGGTTAAACATGAATGCAAGAAAGAGCACTTGTGAGCTCAGATGGGGCTTGTGAGTTTAGGGGATCCAAGAGTCTATCACTGACCATGACAAATTAATGGGCAACACAATCATATATTAATGGAAGAGCCACATGTTCATCTTGCCAGAGATAAGGAGAATGACTAACTTTTTAGCAAGCCAGAACTTTCTGCAAGTCCTTGAGGGAATGGTGCCATTTGTCTGGATATCTGACCTTAGGAAAAGGATTTTCTTTAGGGACCAGACACTGAAGACCAGATGAGATGTCCAGCCTAGTGGACTGAACAACTACTGGTTTCTTGGACTTTCTGTTGTCAGACAGTAATTGTTGGGTTAGATGGACCACAGCATATAAGCCACTCTAATAAATACCATATGTTGTCTGTACTTATGTATATATGTATGTTTATATATGAATATATATTATATATACATGCACACATGCACACACACAAACACATATTTATATATATACATGTGTGTGTATATATATATATATATATATATGTATATATATCTTCATTCATTTATTCCATCTGTTCTGTTCCTCTAGATAAATCCTGACCTAATCTAATGCTATGTAAATGGATTAATAAATTATTATTAAATATAGATTCTCAAACAAATCTCTTACCTTTCCACTACTGTCAAAAAACCTAAAAGACTTATTTTTGATAAAGTTCATATACTTGTTAAAATAGCTCTAGAATGTATTTAAAATGAAAATGAACCTTTATACAGAACAGGGTACATGTTCATCATCAGAGAAATTTTGCTCAGTTGAGTGTTTACTATACATGATGGCCTGAGTTTGATGTCCAATAACAGATAACCTTGGGATAGTAGTGCAAGCCTATTTTCCTAGCACACAAAAGTTAGAAGCATGTAGCTCAAAAGTTCAAGAACATTCTTAGGTAGGCAATGAGAGAAGAAGAAGAAGAAGAAGAAGAAGAAGAAGAAGAAGAAGAAGAAGAAGAAGAAGAAGAAGAAGAAGAAGAACAACAACAACAACAACAACAACACAAACAAGAGAAAAAGAAGAAGAAAAAGGACAAGAAGAAGAACAAGAGCTAGAAGAAGAAGAAATGAGTGATTATGTTAGAACTCACATCTGTCACCACCTGTTTATATGAAGTAACTTAAAGCTTTGTGCCATGATTTGATATCATGACCTTGATTACTTTAATGTCTTCGGACTACAAAAAGATACTTGGAAAATGTCCAAAACATAATTAAAGAAATACATGTAATTTTATACTACTAAAAAATAATTTTCTTTTGTGTTTGTATCTTATTGGAACCTAAATATCAGAATTTGAACTATTTTTAACAGTTACCAGTCATTTCCTTATAAACTTGTTGAGGTAAATTCCAGGTCTTCCAGTAAAAGATAAATGTTTATGGGACAAAGCCATAGGAAGATTTTTAACAAGAGAAATAGGGAATTTGAATGTGAAAGAAAAATGTTAAAGATTTAAGAGAACATTAGGAAATAGGCCTAAATCATAACTGTTCTTTCTTGGAAACTGCACTGAAGTACTTATAAATCCATTGTGGTGCTTTCTCTTTCTAAATAATTCAAAATAATAGGTTTATAATGTTGAATACAGTTGAGAATGAGCACTTCATTTGAAAAAGAAGAGCAATTTTGTGCTACTCAATGAGATACAAGGAGCCAGACACATCATCTTAGCTATCTGATTACTCAAACCAGAAAGGGTCGACATATGTAGGTAACATCATCTTCCACAAACCTATATCTTGCTCCTTTATCCTCGTCCATTTAGAACCTATATTTCCCTCCTTCTGGTTTTCAAATGCACTAGAATCTTTCTCATTTATAATCCTCCCTAGTTAAATAACTATCTACTTAAAAAAATTGTGAAACACATATGAAGGCAATACCTATCTCAATATATAGATATCATATTGAGTACCATGTTTTGGGATATATTGATTCTTAAATAATCACATTAATTTTATTTCTCTAATCTATGTTTCATATGTCAAGTCTTGAGAAGGTATATTAATGCTTTGAAATTTAATAATTGCTTTATATGAATAATATGATTAACATATGGACATGATATTTAACTTTCCCTACAGTCTATTTCTAATATACAGCATAATATTTAACATTATCAGATACTTAGTAATAAATATTTGAATAATAGAAAAGCATGCCATTGATATCCATGCCTCTATGTAATTAGATTATCAAAAATTTGAGGAGAGTTCAGGATTAAGTTCAATATTTATTCTTGGTCCTTTTATCTAATCAACATTCCCTCTTAAAGTAATTTTCTTAAACTGGTTGTCATGAACAGAACTACATTGCTATGCCATAGACAACTATCGAATATTTTAAATTTTAAAACAAGATCATTTTTATTCACAGGTATGTGTTCTTTTTTCCTAATAGACAACTTTAATATTTGAAAAGGTTTGAAGCAGGGAATTCCTACAGCTGAAGTGTTTTCACAGTGACAATCATGATAGTAGAGGAGTGGACAGGACCCAGATGTACTGGGAAGTATCAGTAATAGGACCCACTATATTATGAAGGTGAGAATAGAGGAAGCTTTACAAATACATCACCAGTTTTGGTTATTTTCTTAATCTGTATACAGAGCCAAAAAATTTTATCTGCATTGACTCACAAATCATGAGGGATAAAACATTTACATTCTGCATGCCCATTGCATGTGTATTTCCATGTGATTTGGTCTTCTAAGTCTCTAAATTATAGCAGTGACTTTTTATCATGCATTAATTCTCATTTTCATGTCCATATTTTGTAGTGCTCTCAGAATAATCTTTTTTTAAAAATAGCCTGACCTTATTGCTTCTATGCTCTCAATACATTAACACATGCCCAGAATAGATCAATATAAACTTCAAAGTACTCAGCAGAATTCATGTTGATATTCCTAATCTGAACTTGTATATCCTGACTTTATATTCTTATATTCTTTAATAAAGCTTCACTTGGAAAATATTGATTTAAATTAAAGCTGTGCCTTTTTCTCTGGACACTATTTTGGCTGAAACACACAGAAATGCATACTTTGCATTTTAACATTTATTTAAAAACAAGTTATAATGTCACTGTGATTTGTCTTTGATTAATAAAAACTATTTTCCATAAACATCAAATGTGTTTTCATACAATTTTATACTTTAATTTATTCTTACTAAATAATACATATAAATTACATTCCATGTAATTTAAATACTTGTAAAGTTTTTGAAAATACTTTATGGCCTAATATTTTGTTACAATGACAGGAATGCCATGTGTATTTGTAAAGACTCTATGCTTTCTTTACATCTAAATATACATTATATATATATGCCAAAGCTTGGTCATGATGTTTGCGTTATCTATTCTATGATTAGTGTTTAATCACAGTAATTACTAGATCAGAATCAGTCAACTGTCATAAGTACTTGTAGAATTTAACTTTCTTTGTTAATTTTTGTGTGAATTTAAAGCTCAGTTATTGCTTTAATAAAGATATCTCACTGATTTATATTTTGGAACAACTGACCTCAAAATTAAGTGTTCATCAAGGTCTGATAATTTTATGCAAGTTTAGTGATTTTGTGGTTTTTGTTCTTTTGTTCATTGTTGTTTTGTATTTTTTTTTGTTCTTAACACAGATAGCAGCTTTAGTCCTTCTCATGACATTAATTACATGATGGATTTTTGTCTCATTTATTTTCAGGGTGAATATTTATATAATGAACCTATCTCTTGCACATAGAGAACTTTTCAACTTAGAGAGTTGAAAAGTTCAGTCTTACTTTGTTAATCTTTTAATGTCACTGATTTTGTAATATTAAGTTTTCGTTGTGTCTGAATGCATGTCCATTTGTTTCATGAGCTTGATATTTTGTCTTGACATTCATGTGCTCTCTTCTCTTACATCATACAGATTTCTAAGATTTCATTTTAACAAACGTCCTAGATTACTATTTTCATTGTTATATTTCATTGTAAACTCTTTTCATTTTCTAGAGTTCAACTATCAGAAAATTGACATGATTTTGCCCTGCACACCCTAGGTAATATTTGTTGTTCCTGTTTCATTTTCATTCTTCCATGTAAAGGCAAACAAGACCTTGATACCATCCTGTTTTTGTCTCCCCAGTTCAAAGACAACAGATGCATGACACCATGTAATTTTTTTTAACAATATAGAACTATAACTATAACTTTGGTGCCAGCATGGGCTACATCTGAGCTCTAACGACTTCTTTAATTAAAACTTGGAAAGTACTGAATGTGTGTGACGATTGTTTTTAAGTGTAGAGCAGCATCACTTTTTATGACTTGTATGCACTGAACATTTTATAAAGTTTAAAAAAGTGATATAAACTTAAATACATTTATAATCAATAAATAGTTAATTATTGATGAATAGTATAGGAAGTCAGGGTGGAATTACTTTATTTGATAACAAGTTTGGGACTTATTTATTGCAAATATGTAAATCAATCTCTTTTGACATTTGGTGAATTATTGTACAAATGATAATTGTAGCATACTGACTGAGTAGTTCAAGTCATATGATGTAAGGGAGATAAATCATTTTTGAAGTATTTAGTGTTGCTAACAAATTCTATTCCCTGTATCTACACGACACAGTACGCTAAGAAGTGCAGTTCACATAAATCAGTCAAGATGAAATTCATTGAAATGAAGTTGCAATCAAGTCTTAGATGAAAAACAATGAAATCATACTTGATCAACAGTACTGTCTATGAGATTTGTGAGTCCAAATAAACTGTGATTGAGGGGCCAGGCTATGTTCCTATGCAGTGATGTCTGTTAGCTTTTGGCTACAAATTTTGTGATAATTTTGTTTACTTGTTTTTCAAAGGTCTCTTTTATGTTTTCTGCCTTTTGCTTGATACACAGATGCACAATCAACCAGAATATACAAAGTATATTTGTATAAAATAAATTTTTCCAAAATCATTCTTAATTTTTTTATTATCAAATATCTTTTTAAAATTTTGAAAAAGCAATCCATTAATAATTTTTAATGTTCTTATATCTTATTCTCTTAATGAAAAAAGGCAATTTGTGTTAGTTTGATAATTTGATATTACACAACAGAGATGTTTTGTATAGATAAATGACCTACTCTGATATAATGCAAAGACTTTTTGCATAACTTCTATTATGATTTTCTTTTTCCATTGCAAATTTTCATATGAACCAATTTAGACTCTTAATGAGAATCTTCTAAAATAGAATTGAGATTGTTTTGCTTTAAACTTAAAGAAAATCCAAGATTTTTCTGATCTTAAATTAAATATAAACAAGTTAGGAATCCAACCATAAATTCTAATTTCATAAATACTTTATATGTGGTTGATATTTTATTTTCTATCTAAAAACCTAGATAAATATATTTATTTAAATAAACAAAAGACTGTGCAATCTACTATCTAAATACAAAATTGAGCATGATGAACATGTTGGTTGTAGTGAATTCTCTTCTGAGAGTCTTAGTTGATGCTTTGTCATCAGAACATTTCCCCAACTCTTTTGCTTCCCCAAGGTTCCAAGAAAAAAGTATGAAATAAGTTTTACTGACCTGCATAATAATGATACATGAAATAAAGACACAAGCCTCTTTCTGAGTGCTACTGGCTGCTCAGACACTTGTATTTGTCCTCAAGTTTATTTTAATTTTTCAGGTTTCAAAAAAAGCCCTTCACCTCCACTATGACAATTCCATCATCTATGGACATCTTACTTCTAAAGTACATTCATGTATAATGTCTCTACAGTTTAGGGTTCTTGAACTCTAATTTGAGAAGGAAATATGTATCAAGATTCAGGTTTTTATTGTTATAGAGTTGGGGTCTCTTCTTGTCTATAGACTTGACTCACTTTGCTATCAGACTAAGAGTATTTATCACAATCTTATTTCTCTTCTACAATGGGTTAAATATGGAATCCTTAAATGAGTAATTTAATTCCAGAACCTCACATTAAATATCTACTTTCTATGGCCATCTATGAACCCAGCAGGAAATTATTCAACCAAAGGGAACTAGTCACAAAGGGTTGACCTAGTTAAGAGAAATGGTGTTGACTCATCCTGGATCTAGGCAAATGAGTAGTAGCTGCTCCTTGGTATAAAAGTAGAATTCAAAGAGTTATCATGGGAACTTAGTGAACACACCTATAAGAGAACATTGCCTGTTTGCACTGTGGTCTTTGGAATAGGAGTATACTCAGCATGCTTCAGTGATCTTTGGGACACAGCCAGGATTTTATGCACAGCATGGTTCTATTCTCTGACTCCCTGGACAGAATGGGCAGAGCACTCTTTCATGAAGAACTGGCCAACTGCCTTTGGGTAAGAAAAAGAAAATAATGAAACCAGTATCTGGATTAGGATGGAGAATATTAAACCCAATAAAACTTTTTTGATCAGTAGGAGGTTTCATAAGGTGCTGATTTTATAGTCTGCTGATAATTTAATAATTTTCAATGAGTCATGTAAGATAAATAAAATTATTTTAAAATACATCCATATAGCTGAGTAACTCCAATCTTTAATAAAAGTATTAAGACATGCACACCTCCAATGAAGAAAGAATGGCTAGTATTTTCAATGTATTGGGTGCTTAACTTGCTGGGCTAATTGGAGATTTGAAGGGCATTGTATTATACATCAGAATTTTGTCTATTTCACAAAAAAATATCGCAAGTATCTTCTTTCAAAGTGATTCAATATACGTGACTGGAAGAATACATCTATCACAGCTATTATACTTTGTACTCTCATCATTTTGTGTATGCTGTGGTTCCAAAGAGAGTTTTCCTTGAGGAATGGTGAGAAACACACTTATCTGTGGATATAAGGACAGCTATTTAGCCTAACATGATGGTAACAAGAATGCAACCAATAGACATGCTGACATGGATGGGGAAACCTCACAAAGCTCAGAAGACCTCCACTGGAGTCGATTGTCTTTATATATTTAACAATATATAATATATGTTTGTATATAACAACAATTAAATAAAAAGAGGACAAGAATTTGAAAGGCAGCAAGGATGGGGTTACATGTGAGTGTCTACAGGGAGCAAAGGGGATTGGAGCATAATATGATTATATGACAACCACAAAAAATTTAAAGTTTGAAAATGATTATATTTAATTTTTAAACATGCATTTATATTCATATGTGTAAAGTGTTAATTGCTTCTATCTTACATCAGTCAATCATTCCTTATGATAAATATCACTGCTTGGCATTTTGTGTAAAACCTAACATGCTATTCTCCATTGGGTGTTAGTTAATCTTCTGTGGGTAATACCCTTCCCACTGTATAAAAGATCGCTTCATGGGACATCAGAAATAACAACAAAAATTCTTTCTCTAGCCGTTTCAATTCGAGAACTAAAGCCATAAAACTGAAGTGGTTTGTGTGCACCTGCTGTCCATGTGAGGACCAGAGCCAGGACCTTCTTTTGTACTCACACTGAAGCTTATGCTCTTCAATGAAAAGCTGGGGACCGAGAATATTTCCTTAGTATATTCTTCAGTTTACTCTCATCTTACAAATATAAGGGTGCTCAAGCCTAGCTTTCACACCTAGAAAATGAAATCTTAATTAAGAAATCATAAAATGAGCAGATATATATTGTCATAAATTATGGTAACCTTTAGAAACAGTCCAATACTCTTGATATAGAAAAAGATAATATAGATACATTGGATTAGTTGTGTGATAAGCAGTAAATGGCATTTATATTAATCTAGATAATGATGAATAATGATGTATTGAATCATAAATTTTACTATTAAATTTGCAAACATTTTAAAATAAATCATCTCTATTGTTTTTCAGTGTGAAATACCCTCCACACTAACGTGTGTTTGAGTCCTGGGTTCCCATCTGGCAGTACTAATTGAGAAGATGTATAAGTCCTAGGAGACAAAGCCAAGTAGGAGGAAGTTGCTTACTGGAGGAGATGGGCCTTATGGGTTCTTGGCCATCTTTACTTCCCCTCTGAGTTTAGTGTTTCCTGAACTACCAATAGGAAAGCAAGCACATTCTGGTTCCCACTATGGGCTTCCATTATTTCATGGGCGCCTTTTTCACCTTGAAACAGTAAGCTAAAATAAATACTTCTTAACTTGCTTCTGGGATGTAATTTGTACTGGCCATGAAAAAATAATACAGTATGTCAATAATATTCTCTCATCAAAAATTTTAATTTTGGAATGGAACTATCTTTAAGGTAAGCAGAGTGGATGATAGTAGGAATTACCAGTCGATCACAATAATAAGCACCTACAAAATATTTATTCTGTGTCTGGCTTTGTTCTAAGTATTTCTCATGACAGATTTATTTGAAATTCTTAGATAACTGAGAAAACTAGGTGCATAAAAACAATGAACACAAAGCCAGGCAGTGGTGGCGCACACCTTTAATCCCAGCACTTGGGAGGCAGAGGCAGGCAGATCTCTGTGAGTTCGAGGCCAGCCTGGGCTATGAATTGAGTTCCAGGAAAGGCTCCAAAGCTACACAGAGAAACCCTGTCTCAAAACCAAAAGAAAAAACAATCAATGAACACAGATGGTGTGTCTTTAGGGTCCATAAACTAAAATAAGAAACAATGGAGTATGTGTTAATAGATTATCCTCTTATTTCTGTATATTCTGTTCCTGTAGTTTTTGCATATGGAAAATTACTTAAATGGAAGGCTAGTTGGCAAAAAATTGGTATGGAAGCAAAAACCACTGGTCTAGGAATTAAAAACCATTGATGTCAGTGTTCTCACATATTAGTGGTGAGATTTCTAGCATCACATGGCTTTTCTGAAGCATTCTCTGTAAGCTGGCATGACACCACTTGCTTTTAAGGTTTTTACATATAATTTTAAGAAATGTTATTATAATAGGTTGTCATAACTAGGTTTGTACAATATTCTCAGCAAGTGTTCAATACAAAATTAGAAACATCTTGAATTGTGGGCTATTTTAAAATATCCATTGTGATTTAATCTACCTCTTTGGTAATTATGAAGTTAATGAGCACTTTCATGATTTTAAAGCATTATTAAAATAAAATTGAAACAATTTTGTAATACAAAGTAACATAACTTCATATTATAAAATGCCACTGAGAATTTGAATTAATAAAGTAATGAATAATTTTTCCTTAACCAGTTTTTCTCCTTGTCATTAAATATCTCAATAGATTTATTTCAAACTCTTCTGCATGACCTAATGCTAAATGCATATCTAATACCTAATGAATTTTTGAAACTAACCACATGATCATAACACACAACTGGATTCAACATATGCAAATTCTTTCATGTTGGTGGTCAAACGTTGTTTTCTGTACAATATTCTTCCCATTGCTAGGAAAAACACCTGAATGTCAAGATTAACTCATATGGCATTAGCTAATATATGCTAGTAAACCAAGTTTTAAATCCAGATTTGTGCACTGAGATAAATGTCTGCCCATCATTTGTACAGTAATAATTTCCCCTGATGAGTCTCGCTGATCACCCACAATGTGCCGTGTGACTCATTAACTTAATATAGACCTTGTCTCACTATTGAGTTAGCACAGTGATTTATAATCTGTCATTAGCCAAATGTCTGACGATGATACTAAAAATTAATGTAAAGTCATTCGTATGGCTTCACAACTGGGCAATTTTCTTAATGTTCAAGAACCAGAAACCAAAGTCTGCTCTGTAAGTAATGCAAATGTCTTCAGCTGTGATTCTGTGGGGATGCTGAGGCCAAAATTATGTGCTGACCTTTTACAAACACTGCAGGGTGACATATTCTGAGGTATATCTTCCTGAAATATTGTTACTGTTGTATACAAAAGGATTTATTGACGGGTCTTATGTCATATCTATGGAGTCAAATCACACAGATAGGACATCTGTGACATTTCATTATTCCAGATAATGTGGAATGATCTTATACTGATTATTATATTTGGTCAACATCTGTAGGGGTGTGTGTGTGTGTGTGTGTGTGTGTGTATACACACACGCATGGACACACATTCTGGGGACAGAATCCAGGAACTTTCACTTGTTAGGCAAGCACTTTGCTACTGAGGTAACTCAAATCTCCTTTAATTAAAATTTTGAAAACTGTGTTAATTTTCTGTTCTGGCTATTCACAGTATTGCTATATGTCCATTGAGTAGGAATGATACATAGCCCACACTGTAAGAGTCTAGAGTCTAGCTTCTTTACCATATTACAGGTTCAATTAAACTCCATGACAGACCTGAATTGCATATCATGAGAATTTAATGTAAGGATGTATACAACAGTACAGATATATTGGTCATGAAGGAATGGGTAGAAAAAAAAATTGACTTTCTTGAGGTCTCTGACTTGATCTGAAAATCATATTGAAATAATATAAATTATTGGAGGGAAAACATACAGTTTTTTAAAATCATATGGAAGCACTCAGACAAGAATAAGGACCCTGTGGAGTACTCAAACCAAAGTGCTTATATAGTCATATGAAGAAAGGGAGATAATTATAGAAAAGTAATGGAAACACATTGGCAAGCTAAAGGAAGATAAGCATTAACTAAAGGATTTTTTTCTGCAGCTTTAACTCAGAGGGTGACACCCCAGACTGTGACAAGAATTCTTCATCTTACCCATTTCAGGGTAAGTATCTTTCACATAGGACTGTTAGGAGTATCCTTGTCTCTGGTGACAGGATACAATGTGTGCCACTGACAGACTTAACAATGTACTTTTTCACAGGGTGCTCAGACAATATTTGCTAAGCATAAGTAGAGCCTGGAGATTAGGCAGAAGAACAACCCTAGAAGTGTCCAAAGTCATGGAGAGAGAAAGGACATCCGTAGGAAAGACAGGAGGTTCTTCACAGATGTAACAAAGTGGAGAACACTTGAGGGATATAATAAAAGCCTTTGGTCTGGAAGGAAAATGGAAAGGCAAAATGCTCTATCTTGATCAAGAGGTAAGAAATAGCCTGAAGTCCACACCATCCCATTGGAGAGAATATGATGTTTCAAGGTTATTTGTGATTGTGATGGTTGCTACTTGATGTTACCTGTTAGTCAAAACTTGTGTAACCACATATTGACATGGGAATAAGAATTTTGAGATTCTTTAGGTAAGGGAGATAACAGCAAGAACAACTTGCAGAACTGCTTTGGGGTCCTGATGTGCTTTGTTAAAGACGTGGGTAGACCAGGGTCTGAGGATTGATGTTTGTATTTCAAATACTTGGGAGACTGTAGGCGGAGTTTTCTTGTCCGACCCGCCTGGTCTCAAATAAACACACAGAGGCTTATATTAATTACAAATGCTTGGCCAACAGCTCAGACTTATTACTAACTAGCTCTTACATTTAAATTAACCCATTTCTAACCATCTATGTGGCTTGTGGCTTTATCTGTCCTCTAGAATGTCTTGCTTCCTGTGCTGCTGGCTCACACGTCTCACTCTTTCCTTCTTCCCCCCAGCATTTTCAGTTTGGCTTTCCTGCCTAGCTTTATTCTGCCTTGCTATAGGCCAAGCAGCTTTTTATTAACCAACGAGAGTAACACATGTTCACAGAGTACAGAAGGATTATTCTACAGCAGGAGACAGAGGCAGAGGAATTGCTGTGGGTGTCAGGCCATACAGGACTACGTGAGATACAGACCAACCTGAGTTATACACTAAGACACTGTCTTACAAAGTTAAGGGGAAAAAAAAAGTGTGACTAGTGAGCAAGAAGTTATTATCCTAAGGTAAAAATCCAATGAGCCACCTAGTAGTGGCCTGGACACCTTTTATATGAAAGCTAAATTACATGGTATATTGTCACCAAAATGATGGCTGCATTTGTAACTCTGTTAAGTCAAATAATATTAATGATACATAGTCAAATTGTAAGGAATGTACAGGATGATTTACTGAAGAGGTGGTATTTTAATATTATTTGACCCATACCAAAACTGGTTTTAAAATTATATTCCCCCTCACTTACCAATGGTGAATAATTAAATATTATTTAGTGAATGCAAAAAATAAATTCAAGAGTATTAAAATCAAAGGCTAATGTTACTGGCAATATTTAAATGTTATTGATAATGCATTTGACTGTATATTCCACGTGTTTGAAACTTTCTGAACATATTTCTGTTTGCAGTTAAGCTAAAGAAGTCATACAGTATGCAAACCATAACCCAAACACATTCACATGGAAAAGATGACCTCTAAAGATTAGATAAATATATGAGTAACTCTAGCAATGGGGGTTTTTTTAATGAAATGTCCACTCTACATTCTTTTCAGCATAAAACTGCCGGTGTAACAATACAAAAAGGTTAAGGTGAAGAAGATGGATTAGACCAATGTTTTAGTAAAGAACAGTATCTGAAAAACTCATTTTAATTTCAAAAGTACCTATGGAATTATGATATCTACCTTCATTCTTCATAATAGCTGCTCCACTATAAGTGAATAGCCAAGGTAGGTATGAAGCCCTTAATATTTAAATCATCAAAATAATTTCCATCATGTTCATAGTGTATATCCCACTGTTTCTTCTACCCTAGAAGAAAAATAATCACAAAACAAAACCTCTCTGTGTGTCTCTCTGTCTCTGTCTCTGTCTCACTCTCTCTCACACACACACAGAAAGAGAGAGAGAGAGAGAGAGAGAGAGAGAGAGAGAGAGAGAGAGAGAGAGAG
>CABHPP010143176.1:38418-49617 GCA_902168425.1 Peromyscus attwateri
TTTTTTTTTTTTTTTTTTTTTTTGGTTTTTCGAGACAGGGTTTCTCTTTGTAGCTTTGCGCCTTTCCTGGAACTCACTTGGTAGCCCAGGCTGGCCTTGAACTCACAGATATCCGCCTGCCTCTGCCTCCCGAGTGCTGGGATTAAAGGCATGCACCACCACTGTCCGGCTACACATGCATTTCTTAGAAGATTATTTTATTGAGTCATTAATATAAAGAATCTGTCACATGGACACTGAACACCAGGTACCTCAAGGGATGCAATGACTGAAATTCCTAGATTAGAAAACAAGCAGGTATCATAGTCAGGACACAGTCACTAGAAGAGAATGTGTATTCACACAGCATTTGGTGAGTACAAGCAGATATGATGTCATCCTTTTGTAAGAGGTTATGTCCTAACTCCGAGACCTACACTGAGTATATCCTTTCCTTCCTGCTCTCGCTGTCTAAGGAAGAAAACAGAAGGAATTTTCTCACCTCAGGCTTCTAAAATAACTACGTTTAAAAGAATATATATATATATATATATGTATATGTGTGTGTGTATTTATACTTTAAATTATTCAAGGCACTAGTTACCTTCACCCCCACTTCTTGCCAATGTTCACAAAGGGAGTGCAGTGCAACAATCACATCCTCGTCTGTGTGTGTGTGTGTGTGTGTGTGTGTGTGTGTGTATCTGTATTTTTAAGAATGTAGGTTTGAAGAAAAGAGAACAGAACTTGTCAACAGTTTCAAGCAATGGCACCTACTCTTACTTCAGGATGATCTTAGTGCTGTCTATGTATTTATACACCTTTAAGACATGTTGACTTAAATTATTCAATAGATGTTCTTTCAATAAGCCTGCAGATAGCCCAAGGATGAGAACAACCAGTATTATCATAGGCGTGATACAGTCTCAGACTTGACTTCCAGTTGCTTTGTACCTGTAGCTCACTAGTATCTTTAAGCAGACAGTACTATCTCCAATACCAAGTTGGAGATATCTCCACAAGAGTTTGTCAGGGAGGTTGTTGAGGCCCCCAAAACAATACTGGCTCTTTCAGTAGTTTTTCACAAGAACTAAAAAGGTGAAACCCCATTGTGTAGTAGCAATGACAGCTTAATTGCAAAACACAGAGATAATAAGCTGAAACTGAAGTGGACATATTTTTTTTCTTAGCTGGTTGTCTTTCAAGATATTAGAGAGTGCTATGGAGTCTGGAGTCTGTTGGGTGAAAGCAGTCACCACCATCCTTAAACAGCTGTGAGCTCCCAAAACCACAAAACTGACCTGTGTAATAAAATGTGCAATCATGGAGTTAGTGTCAGGAGTGTGTGGCTGTAACCAATTTCCCACTGATTGGATTTGGGGAGCCCTCCACAAAACTGTAATGGGCAAGATAATATAATCCTGTTTAATGACCCATGGCTGTTCAGATCAAAGTCCCTAGAGGGTAAATGTGATAGACTACTGTTGTTTAACTAACTAAACAAAGCATCAAACTGTCTTCTGAATGTCTATGTTTATATCCATAGACAAAAGATGATGCAGGCTTAAAATCAGAAGACACTGTTTGCCGCGAACCTTAGTAAATCAAGTTAAACCTTGGTAAATTCCTCGCAGAAAAGCATGACTAGCTAAGATCCTGAGAAAAATTGAAGGCTGAAGACTCTATCACAATCCAGATATTTATATCACTTTCTTTAAGGCTCAGGGAACTATGTGAAAGAAGAAATGGGAAGTATGCCAATGCTAGAATACAGGTTGTGAAATGCCCGTCCTCTGCACTCTATACAGCCATTATAACCATACACTTACATTCACAGCATCCTCTTCCCTTGTGAATTCTGTCAACAGCTAGTTACAGATAGGGGAGGGGCTCGTGCAGTTGTACCACTTACTGCTAAACTACATACTGCTGTCATTATTTAATTTTTGTTGCTGTTGTAAAATACCATGTCTAAAACAACTCAGGAAAGAAAAGCTTTGTCTGGCTTATACTTTCAGATCACAATCAATCACTGAGGGAAGTTATGGCAGGAAACAAACAGGAACTGAAAAAAAGAACATGAAGGTATGGAGGAATGCTGTTTACTGATTTGCTCTAGGCTCACATTCAACTGCATTATTTTTTTTCTTTTTGCACAGTCCAGGCTCACTGGACATGGGATGGTACTGCATCCTGTATACTCGGCTATTCTACATCCATTTGCAATCAATAAAATGGCCCACAGACAGGCCCAATGGCCACTCTAATGAAGGCAACTCTACATTTAAATTCCCTCATCACAGGTGTGTCAGGGTAGCAAGTACAATTAACAATCACAACTAATGATAGATTCTGGGAGATGGGGCGTCATTTTCTTTTGTTGTATATCAATTGCTGAAAGCACAGGTTCCAACAGATAACCTCACAGCCACAGTCAGACACACGGTTCTCTTTGCACTCAGTGAAACACAAAACACATCAAAGGAGCATGAATATGAGAAAAATAATTGTAGTAGTGGGTATATAGGATACTAGAGATATAGAAAAGAGTTTGGAGTGAGAGTGACTAGTGTGAATTATGCACATGTGTGAAAATATCAGAAAACAGGTTTAATTTATAAAATAAGTCATAAAGATGATCCTATAAGCAATGATGTTGTAGAACAAAGCAACATTTAATGGAAGTCCCAGATTCAGCTTATGAACATAAGTAATCTGTACAGTCTGTAATTTGACTTTTACATGGCTAAACCAAATTGAATTTGCTGCTTTAGAAAGCATAGACAATGAGGTTAGTCAACGTCACCCCTCCCAGGGACAAGAAAGTTTACATCAGAAGACAAAAATGAACTATTGACACAAGTGGCAATGACAGGAAAAGGAATTTTGCATTCTCGAACATATGACATAACTGTCTATTACACATTGGTGTTTGTGTTAAAGGTCAGCAAACACTGACATGTATGGCTTGGATGGGGTTTGTCCCTGAAGGCTTCAAGTGTTGAAAGTTAGGTCCCAGTGCAGATGATTAGTATAGTGGAACTTTGTTAAGTGGAGCCCAGTCCAAGGTTCTTAGGTTGAGGTGTCACCTTAGAAGTGATTAATGTTAGTTTCACTGGACTAATCTAGTTCTGAGAGTGATTTGTTTTAACAGAGTAAGGCTGTCCCCCGACCCCTCTCTGGCCTCTTATCTTGAAGTGGAATAGCCCCTCACCTGTGAAACTTTCATGGTGTTCATTGTCTGCTGGGAAGTAGTGATGGAACCCTTCCAAAGAGCCTGGCAGAAAAGGCTTCCTGATCATGGACTTTTAGTTTCCAAAAATATAAGTACGTAAATCCCTCTCCTTTGTAAAAAAGATGTAAGTACATAAATCCCTCTCCTTTGTAAAATACTTAGCTTTTTAATGATGGAATATGAACCAACATAAGGACACAAGAACCTAATCCTTTTCTGTAAAATGAGGTGGTAGAATAAAACAGCCTGTTTAGTATTTGTTAACATTCCTACAATGAATGAGGACTCAAATATAATTGATGAAATTGAGTACTACCAAAATAGCAATGTGTTTTCCATATCTTTACTGGACAAAGTCTCTAAAATAGAATGTCTCTAAAATGCACACAGGTGTTTAAGAAGTTAAATAGGAATAAAACTCTTTTAGCATTAATACATGTATTAGGAAAATTATTTGAGAACATGCTGAAGGATACATGGAATAGATATATCCAAATTCCACTGCATACATAATGAAGTGTATGAGTCACTTTGTAAATTAATGTTAGTGCATACACTAGTATTATTTTAGATGTTGCAATATGAAGTGCTTTCCTGATTATATCAAAGATAAGGAGGCTCAAAGCATAAAGCGCATATTCTCTGCCCCCTCCAAGATAATACCTCTAAACACCAGGAAAGACTCTCAAAGAAAGTAGTCTACTCTGTCAGTGGACCTGCCAACCCAACTCTTCCTAAATACAGCTCTTCTCTAAAATCACATGACTACATAACAAGTTAATCACACCCTTCCCTACAAAGCAATAGTCACTCAGTCTCTTACTCCTATAACATATGGCTTGCACAACTCTGCTCTTTTGCTGTGTTTCTAAATACAATTTCTTTGGCCCTGCATGGTGCATATACTCTATCCTTCTACTGGCCATGAGTTTATATTAGTAATGAACTGTTATGTGAGTAATTTGTCAAGTGTCAGGTGATCTACCTTTAACCATCTGTTGCACCCCAGGATTGTGCATCATGCTTTACAACTGGATAAAGAAGCAACTAAAACCAGAACATATCTTATAAAAGCCATTTAGTGATCCTATTAAATTTATTTTAATCTTTTCATCCACTAGTCTTTCTCCTCAATTCTCTCAGATCTACCTTACCTCTTCTTTGCTCTAAATTCTATGTCTTAAAATAAATAACTCACTGAGTCCTATGGGATGACTCATTCCTAACAGGCTTGAGGGCCAGACAAGTAAAAAAGATACTTTCTGAGAGCCAGCCTGGGTCTGCCTGATGGTCTTAGCAACAGCAGCTGAAACATGATCTGGAGATGACCTGGACCAATGAGAGGCAGCTATGTCACACCAGCAGGTGCATATTCATCAGACCTCCCCCCCACTCTGGGTGGGGTGGAGAGTATATAAGGCTTGCCACTATGCTTGTTGAAACATGATCTGGAGATGACCTGGACCAATGAGAGGCAGCTATGTCACACCAGCAGATGCATATTCATCAGACCTGCCCCCCACTCTGGGTGGGGTGGAGGGTATATAAGGCTTGCCTCTTCCTGAATAAACTAAGCTTGTTGTTTCAACATTCTCCCTGAGTCTGTGTGGTTTGACTCCGTGCCTACTTGGCCCCCGCCCCCAAAGGGAACAACAGCAAGGACCCTGCTACAGAGTCCAGTTTCTTCAGCTCATAATTATGGGTCCATCTGTAGTAGAATATTTTAATGTGTGTTACTGTGAAGCTGTGCCTATCTGAAACACCTAATGGTCTAATAAAGAAATGGCCAATAGCAAGGCATGACAAAGGATAGGCAGGGCTGGCAGGCAGAGAGTATAAATAGAAGGAGAAATCTGGGAAGAGGGATCTAAGATCTAGCAGCCAGAGGAGGAAGAGGAATCCAGGGGCCAGCCAACCAGCTACACAATAAGCCACAGAGTAAAAAGTAGGGTTTATGGAAGTAAGAGAATGGGAAAATTCCAGAGGCAAAATGGGATAAGTTAAGGGAAGGTGGCTAGAAACTAAGCCAAGCTAAGGTTGGGCATTCATAACTAATAATAAGCCTCTGTGTGTTATTTATTTGGGAGCTGTGTGGAGGGCCCACCAAGAGAACCAAAAAACCACCAACAACATCCATCTGTAATTTATGACTGACAGAAGGCCACATCCATAAGGAAAACTGATCTTCCTTTAAGCCTCTAGAACTCATCAGTTGTCAACAGCAATTCATTTATGGATGAGGGATCATGGACTTCTCCCTATTCCAAGCTTGGATATTGATTTATCGTGCACAGGTCTTGTGAAGGCAACCACAGTTGGGGTGAGTACATGAATTCAGCATTCTTATCAGAAAAGACTATTTCACTTTGGTTTTCATTGACCTATGATCCACATAATATTTCTGCCTCCTCTTCTGCAATAGTAACCAAGCTTAGCAAGCAGTGTGTACTACAGATGGTTCATTTGTGGTTGAATATGCCACATAAACTATTGTCAGTACTTTGATGGATTCTGAGTTTCTTAATTAACTACCTTCCTTTTGGGAAAAACAACAACAAAAGTGAAGAAAGAATTTCCTCTGATTAGTTCTGAGCTCTGCACTATCTATTGGTATAGAGATACATTTTAAAGAGGAATTTTATGGTATATTCATTGATCTAACTATTAGTAGGTTTACCTCTGAACACACTCCGCCATTTAGTTCTTGAACACATTTGCAGTACCAGGCATGCATGTCCTCCTGTGGACTTGTTCATATATCCAATCAGAAAGGAGTGGATTACCCCCATAATATTTGTGACACTATTGCACCCATGGACATATCTTGGTACATTGGTCATTATTGCAGATCAAGGGCTCAAAGATCAGTGACATTGTAGATACTTTCTCCCCTGCAGTCTTCATGTCACCTTCACATGATATAAAAGCTAGCCTGAGAAGAGGAATCTTCCTGGTCATACCCACTTGATTTCTTCATGCCCTGTGATCAAAGAGTTTGTAATCTTTAGCAGGGAATACTACCATCCAAAAACAAGAGCAATGGCCATACCTTATATTGTTATGAGGGTTTCCAGGGCACTCATGACCAGCTACTTGAGGAAAGGTTTCCCACACCTATTACTGTTTCTGGGAGGAACATTGTCCTCTGTGTAGGGTAACCAAATTAGACTCATATCATAAAGCAATTCATTACTAATATTATTAATATAAATAAATTAATGGTCTACAGGAGAACAAAGCACATGCATCACACAGGGCCAAAAAAATGCATTTGGAAACACAGTAAAAGAGTAGAGGTTTTGAGATTGTATAAACTTGATTATATAGTCATGATATAGTTCATACATTTATAATTTACACAACGTGTGTGTGTGTGTGTGTGTGTGTGTGTGTGTGTGTGTGTGTGTGTTGGAATGTTCTCCTCTAGGGACATTTTCTTGATTATGTAGTAGGACCTAGGACATTGGATTGTGCCATTCCATAACAGGCATGTAAAAGAAAGGTAGCGAGCCATGAAGATCAATCATTTAAGAAGAACTCCTTTGTTCATCTTGCCTGTGTTTCTGCTTGAGTTCTTATCCTGACTTCCCTCAGTGATGGACTGTGATTAGAATGCTAAAAAAATTTCTTTCCTCCCTAGGTTATTTCTGGTCATGATACTTATCACAGCAGAAACTAGCACAGAGGTTGGTACCAAAAATGGAGGGTGTTGTTGTGTTGGACTTGACCATATTGATTTTATGCCTTGGACTGTTTTATGGTAGGAAGACTGAATTTAGCACATTGGGTTGAAAAAGCTATTGAGTGTTCAGAGCTTAATGAATTGGTGTAAAAATTTAGAATATAATGCCGACAAAATTACAGACAATGAAGACAGTCATGACATTTCAAATGGAACCTAGGAACTGTTTATGTGATATTTTAAATCTATGGTTTCTGGTCATCTGGGGCTTCAGAACAATTTGTGATTAACAAGGGACTAGCACCATTAAATCAAAACTTTATTTACTGGGACAATTGATTCTGGCTAACTGAGGTTGGAAAAAAGCTATGATTAATCGGCAATCAGCTTTATGGAGGCAAACTCTTCTAGAATGTATTTCATCAAGGTTAGCATTCAGAATGTATTAAGGATGCATCTTTAACTGGAAGCTGAGTTTGATAACATATATGTGTTTCCCATGTGGTATTGGTTAGCATGTAAATTGCATGATTCAAGGGGTCCTGTAGAGCAGCTAAGACTTGACTCTTTGAGAAGTCAGGAAAGGCTATTGGAGAAGGAGCAGTTTCAGTTACAGTGGAAAACCCAGAATTGAAGGGGGCATGGAAACAATCAGAGGCTTGGAGCTATAAGGTGGCAGGAGAGGCCATGGATGATGTTTCAGCCTTGGATGCTCTGGAGATTCTAACATATTAGAGCTGCCAAGACCAAAGGACAACCAGTAAGGACAACAGCATGCCTTGTGTGGGCCTGGCCTAAGCTCTGTGTGCTGTGGATGGCCACACTAGAGAAGTAAGACTTCCCAAGGTCTTCAAGACTCAGAATATAATGAGTAGGTCCTAGATGTCAGGCATTGACCTGCAGAGTTTGATTTATACTTCTTGATTTTTGTTTTGCTTTGATCTGATTATAACTGTTACCTGGTACTTTCCTTTTGAGATAATAATGTATTTGTCTTGTTTCTGATTTTACATTAGCCCACAGCTAAGAGACTGTGTTTCTGAAAAGCTTCTAGAGTGTTAATAATTTTAAATACTGTGGGATTATTAAAGTTAGAATCTGTTTTGTATTGTTATATTAACATGAAACCTTGGGACAAGAAAAATGTATGGTTTAGGAATGAGATGTGTGGGTGTCAAATTGACAAAGGGGTGGATTTGTGATGGTTACACCTAGTTGTCAATTTGACACAGTTGGGAAGAGGGGACCTTGCTGTGGGATGGTCTGTATGTCAAATTGCTCTGATTGGACAATAAATAAAACACTGTTTGGCCAGTGGCCAGGCAGGAAGTATAGGCGGGACAAGCAGAGAAGAGAATTCTGGGAAGTGGAAGGCTGAGGCAGAGAGACACTGCCAGCCTTCGCCATGACAAGCAGCGTGTGAAAATGCCAGTAAGCCACAAGCCACGTGGCAAGGTATAGATTTATAGAAATGGATTAATTTAAGATATAAGAACAGTTAGCAAGAAGCCTGCCTCGTCCATACAGTTTGTAAGCAATATAAGTCTCTGTGTTTACTTGGTTGGGTCTGAGCGGCTGTGAGACTGGCTGGTGACAGAGATTTGTCCTGACTATGGGCCAGGCAGGAAAACTCTAGCTACAGGACCTCTTTTGAGTTACCTAGGCTTTAATGGTTTAACCATTTCTCCAGCCCAGAAAGATAAACATGACCAGTGCCTTGATCAGCTGTCCTCAGAGATGTTGCCTTCTTCAGTAGATGGAAACAAATATGGAGTCCCACAGCTAGATAATGTGCAGAGTGAGAGATCTTGTAACACTCAATCCTAAATGGGATTTCTCCATCAAAACCTTCCTATCAGGGCTCAGCAAAACTGAGAAAGAGGAGGCTCAAAGACTGTTAGAGCCAGGAGGGATGGGAGGTACCAAGGAAATAAGGCCCTCTAAATCAACAGGATGGATGCACATGAGAATTCACAAAGACTGTTGCAGCATGCAGAGGAGCTGCACAGGTCTGAGCCAACTGGAGTTCCTTTGCTGAGAGGAGCAGCAGACACAAATTCCATCCATAATCATAATCTATCTTCAATTGTTAATCACTGGTAAATGAAAAATTGGTTCTTTTCAAAGGAGTCTCACTGGAGATCCAATCACTGTTAAGAGTAGGTCCCCTCCACAACAGTAAATGGTCAACACAATATAAATTCAGTCATGTCTTTGGAGGTTCTTTGTCTCATAATGTTTTTCCAGGGTGTTTTTTTTTTCTTAACCTTACAGGTCCATTTTATATGCATTATGGCTTTTGGTTTCATGTTTTTATAGAATGTATGTGTATATGAACATATAAATCTCTGCATCTCTATGTTTTCTCATGCTTGTTATTTGGCTTCTTTTTGTCTGCTTGTTTACCTACTCTAGTTGGTTTGTTTTCATTTTATCTTATTTTATTATTTTTCCTTAAGTGTCTATTTGTTTTCCACAGAGAAAGAGAAAGGGATTTGCACCAGAAGGGAGGTGGGGAGTATCTCAGCAAAGCTGAGGGAGGAAAAACCATAATCAGAATATATTGAGTGAATCAATGATTTTTTTTAATAAGAAATAAATTTTCTATTTTTCTTTTATCTATTTAGATTAATAGATCACCTTAACAGGAATATGCTTATGAAGCAATATAAAGAGTTTTTATTTGACTTAATTTTGTCCTGTATTTCTAACATCTTCATATTCTGTCCACTTACAGCATTTCACAAAAATCCTGACTCTCCCATCAAACCTGAATAATTTCCAGTGTTTGCTCTTAAATTTGCTGTTGAGCCTCAGTTTGCACCAAACTCCATTTCTCCACTGATTTCTGGTCCCACTTTTAAAGGATTTTTTCCTAGTGTCCTCTTATGTTTATCCTCATGAAAAATGTAATTAAAACCATGCTTTCTCTTTGTGTTCTTGCTATCTTTTCTCTAAAATGACTTATAGAAATTGTCACTAAAACCATGATGTTCTCACAAAACAAAGATGAACTCACATTTGCTGTTTTAAACTATCAACTCCTAATTTGTAGTAAGCAAAGCCTTTAACAGACTGTGAGACATGCTGACATGTTGAACAAAGAAATTTATTCAGAGATACAAAGTGTCTTTATACTTAGTGAATAAAATATGCCTGTAACTTTTATCACTTGATTTTTTTCTGAGATTAATTTGCCTTCAATAGATTTTTAACACAGTAAAATGAATCTTTGAAGGTGTCAGTTGTACAATTGAGAATTTGTATGAAGGAATTTCTTCCCTATCTCTAATAATGAAATTATACTCATCAACTAAGAAGCTCTAAATAACTAGTGCTCTCTCTCTCTCTCTCTCTCTCTCTCTCTCTCTCTCTCTCTCTCTCCTCTCTGTGTGTGTGTGTGTGTGTGTGTGTGTGTGTGTGTGTGTGTGTGTGTGAAATATAGGACAATGAAAAGGTACTGAGACAGCCTTTGAAGTTCCACATTGGTTTCAAATCTCGGAACCACACTGGGATAAGAATCTCCAATCTTGACTTTCTTAAGCTGGAATGGGGAAGGAAATTCCATTTAGGTCTGAATTTCTGCACATATTTTTTGATAGATTGGGGGTGGAAAGTAGGCAAGTTGCTTTGTAACGTGTCTCAGAGAGGTGATAAAGTCAGTGGCGGAAAGCTGAAAAAAAAAAAAAACATTGAAAAT
Organism: Peromyscus attwateri; assembly: GCA_902168425.1. Taxonomy (NCBI): domain Eukaryota; kingdom Metazoa; phylum Chordata; class Mammalia; order Rodentia; family Cricetidae; genus Peromyscus; species Peromyscus attwateri. Next base: position 49,015 of record CABHPP010143176.1, read on the forward strand.
AAAGGCCGAGTTCAGGCAATCTTTTGCTTTTAATATTTTCTTTCTTTTGTGTATACATAGTGTATACAGGCAACCTATCAGGTGTGTCAACACAAACAATGAAACTGGATCTGGTGATACATATAAAATTGACTTATAATAAGTTAAGCATTGAGAAGCCAATCAGACTCCTATATTACGTATACTTATTTTATTAAATAACTTAAGTTGTTACAAAAACTGTTTTAATACAGAATATTTTACATTCTCCTTCTTTTCCATCATTCTCTTGTCCATTTTCTACAACTGCTGTTCAGTCTGTTCAGAGTCACAAAATATAATCATTATTACCGCTATAAAAATTTCAGCTACTTATAAGAGAATTCTTACTGTCCCTTTAAAACCAACATTCAAGTTATAATTAGAAGAAAAATTTATTTCTGATAAAATTATGAGTCTAAATTCATTTTTCATGCCATAATTATAAATGACACTTTTAAAACTTAGGATACCAAACAAATAAAGAGAATATTGTAACCAAAGATAATATAAACCAGTATCAAATACATGCTTTCTGTTCACATAAATAATACAAAAAAGTAATTTCCGAGTCTTAAAAGTTGT